>CAFUXE010000016.1:107844-136591 GCA_903364295.1 Serranus cabrilla | reverse complement strand
AGAATGACAACAAAGAGACACAAAGCAACTGCAAAACATCTACAAAGACACACAAAAAGCTTACAAAGAGACCAAAACAACTATGAAGAGATGAGGAACAGCAGCAAAGATACCACAAAGAGACTCAAACCTCTACAAAGAGACACTGAATGACTAGAAATGTGGTGAAACAACCACAAACAAAAAAGCAAAAGACCAACGCAATTACAATGTGACTCAAAACAACAGCAAAACAACCATGAAGTCTGTGTGTTTTGCTCCTGTGTAGGAGAGGTAGTGCGGCCCGTTGCATGCCTGTTCCCAGGGGCCCATGAAAACCATCACTGCAGATAGCAGCCTGCTATTTTTCAACGTAGATAAAAAGACAAGTTTTATAACAGATCAGATGGAAAGAGGGCAATCCTTTATTTTAACAAGTTAATTTCAAGCTTAAAACTTGTACAATAAGGTAAAATATTAATACGGCCCTACATGTGTCCTAGTGGTATGCTCCTGCAGAGGTCTGGTATTATATTAAAGTCATAAAACAGCCAGGTGTATAATTACTGTGGTGAAATAGTGCAAGAAAAAAGACCTGCTCCTAAAAAGAAAGAACGGAAGAAGGAAAAAGAAAAAATGAGAAAAGCAAAACTGGCTTTAAATATGTCACATAAATTACATAACAATAATTTGGAAGCACTGGTTTCCTTCTCCAGCTCTTTAAGCCTGTTGCCTTAAATGGAAACAAAATGCAGGATGACAGAAAATTAACCAATGATATTTCCTCTCCTGATTAATGTGAATGACATGTGTTGGATATAAGAAACAAACACACACCCCTCCATGATTTAAAGCAGATGACAACCTCTGAGCGAACTGTAAATCACAACGATGGGAGAGTTGATTCAGTCTTTTATTGATCACTGTAACTCTTACTACAATATACCTTCACAATAATATGACAGTTGTACAAGTGTGTAATATATATGATGGGATCAATAGGTGGCAAATCCTATTGCATATGAATTCCCCCTTTGAAAAGATGAGGATCGATGGGCAATCTGCAATAACCCTTAGTACTGTAAAACCTCTGTGGTAGGACATTGAACTGCATCTGTGCAGTCAGTTTTATGTAAGGCTATAATCCATGTCTGAGGGTGATCATGTGGAAGAGAGAGAGAAGCAGGAAAAATGATAGAAAAGTGAAAGACAATCTGAAAACATTCATTTATTGTATGATAGTTAGCCTTTGTTCATATTTCATATTTGTTTAATACCATCAAACATATATAGATATGCGACATATGGATCGTGTGAGCTGTATGGATGTATGTAAAGGCCTCCCACTACACTGTTCACTTCCGAAACATCTCCACCAGGAAGTTTTCCAATAGACTCAAATCCAGTCCAGTCAGGGGATCACGGTGGGGATATACAGCCACACTCACTGGCCAGAATCAATTTCCTTATAAGGCTGTTTTGATAATTTTTGTGAAGTCATAGGATGGGCTAAAAGAGAATCTCAGCTGTGTGCCCGCTGCATTTGACCCGTCTAGTTTTAAAACATATTGCTTTAATTACACTAGTGAGCATGCAGCCTCTTTTCAGCAGTGCTGAATTGCACACAGTCATACCAATGACCTGCACTTTGCAAATGTTAGATACCAATGGCAGTGTTGGGATTTAAATTGGCAACACTCTGGTCGCTACTGGCATTTTAAAACTAAATCCTAATGCAATTCAAGGCCTGGCTAATGACATAATATTTTAACCTGTTCTGACCTTGAAATACTGTCTTTAAACTAACAATTTTATATTGCATTTAGTGTTCTAATTCAACTGTTGGGTTATTTGTATCTTTGTACCTGTACATGCATAATTACATAGGTCTGCAGTTTCTTTCATCCTTTTGTGGTGCATAAAATAAAGGTACAGCATGCCAACATCCAGCATAAATACAGCATTCACCTCTATCTAATCCTTTACATGAACATTTCCAGCTGATTTTGCACCAATGACCACTCTGTGCCATCGCTGCAAATTTTGTTATTGTCAGACTATTGAATGTGCATTCAACCATGCTTATCAGCCCAAAGTATGGGCTAGTTGGGGCCTATTCTACCTTCTAGTAGGTTGTTGTGAGCCAATTTAATAGGCAGCTATATTAATGTGTGTTGTTGGAGGTGCTTCTAGCGGCTGTAATAACAGTGAATGGCACCAAGATGGAAGTGACATTATGAAAGTAAGGCAACAGAGCGTGAAGCACAGAAAGTCACTCTTCGAACAGGCAGGAGAGGAGTTTGATGGGTGACTCAAACACAGGACTCTTACCCAGAAGACCGGCCTTCATGTCCTGTGTGAACCCAAAAGTCACTGATTAACTTCTGAGTGTCACTTTTTTACAGAACCAACTAACCAGCTTTGTCGCCTCAAGAATTAAGGTCATTCTTGTATCTACTTCACTTTTGTCATTGATGTGCATTTATTTTGCTTTTTAAATTTTTCTTTTTTATATAACCCCTAACAAGGGACTTTTCTAAGAGAAGTAGTTTTGCAGCCTAAATTGGACACCTTATGGCAAATTTTATGAAATATATTGAAAGAATGACCAGCCATTGAATGGGCAGATAACAACACATGAGACCCACTAGAAGGTGGAGCAGGCCACTGAATGGGCTGATAACAACCTACTAGAGGGTAGAGTAGACCCTACTTGCCCATGCTTATGGTATGATAAGCACTTTTAAATGCCCATTCAATAGTGTGATAATGTTCAGATCGGGCAACAGATGTTACACACAAGATACAGTGTTGGGATGTTCATCAACAAATTGTTGATTTATTTCAGATATAAATGAATAATGACGCAGGTCGGCACTTTCTTTCATCCTGTTGTAGTGTATTTTCATCTACAGTAATTGCTTGCAAGTTCGTAAGACTTGCTGATGTGCACACATGGATAAATCTGTTTCCAGAAAAGCAGACATACAACTTTTTTCCCTTTTATTCAATATTATTCTTGACATTTCCATACTGTCACAGTTTTTATAGGCCATTTTCAGCTGAGCTGTTGTAGCAGTACAATTAGTCGTTAAAGATGATGAATTACACTCATGGTTCTTCTTTACATCTCTAAATATCTGTCTCATTATCGCCTGTCCCCAACACTGTGTTCATTATTTTTTATTATTGGAAATAAGTAGTACATTACAGAGAGTTCAAAGGTTCAAAGAGGAAACAAAAGTGTTTCCATTTTTCCACAATGTGTGTTAATTATTCTGGTATTTTTCTGATTGCTTTGTTTTTTCGTCATTATATAATTTTGCATTGAACATAAACTACATTTCAGGGTCAGAGTATCAGGTGGGCACAGTGCAGTGTGATTTAAATAGTCTGTGGTTCATCCTCTCACCTCGCTTCAGAGTATTTTCTCTGTATAGAGGTAATAACCACAAATCCTCCATTTTCCAAGTCATAGCTGGAACATTTCCTCCTGTTGGCACAAGTGATCAACTGAAACCTTTTGCTTGCTGGTCTGCCAACCTCTGCCGCTCACCATATTTTTGACCAACGTATGGCGCCCACTTTTCCTCACAAAACACAAACATACAGATCCAATCTTAACCTTTGAACGTCTATTTCCTGCCATTATTGCACATTATCGATGAATTAAGTCATGAAAATCTAAAACAGACAGTCCAGCATGGTAGTGAGAGAGAAAGCAATTTACAGGGAGGATGTAGTCAAGAAAAAAACACAGAAAGAATGAGAACCAGGTATAGAGACAAGGGAAGGTAAAAAGACCGATATTGAAGATACAGAGGTGACAAACTGACAGAGAGAAAAGGTGAGAGAGGGAGTGAGAAATTGTGAGCGTGGAAGAGAGATGCATTTGTTACCTGGTTGTAAACCGCTGTGCTGCACATAAATCCCATTACTTTGGGAAGAGCGCTGGCTGATCCCACCGTTACCGTCACCCACGCATCCCCAGGAAATTGAAGCTATAATTCTCAAATCCTCAGTTCCTCCCCCCCTTTGCTTCACATATAGTGTTCCCTTTTTTTCCCCTTGTTGCTAGACTTTCTCAAACTGTACTTCTGGCCTTTTCTGTTCTTGGAATTTCAATTTGTTTAGTCGTTCATACTCTTTACATTAGCATTCATCTAAAGCTAATTTAGAGTCATCTTTTAAATTCATTGAGGGCGCCAGCGCACTCAGAGGAGAACCACATGAGCAGCATGCAGACTCTCTCTGGTTATTGGATCTTAAAATGCCTGTAATCAATTATGACACATATACAGGTCTTTAATATATTCCCAGTTGCCCTGATAGTGTATTTTACTGTAACTGCTCTAAACAGTTTTTAAACTTAGAAAGCTCTTCAAGCCTGCAGAGGTTTACTTCCCTAGTGTTGTGATTTGATACAATGGAAGTGGACAGTGCTATTTATGTGCTGATTGCAGTTGTTACACCAGTGAAATGTGTTGTCAGCTTGAGAGCCATCACCAGGGAAGTTAGCTAAAGAGATATCCCATTAGTGTGTGTTTCTACATGCACATTTTTGTCACCCATGTAAGAGACTACTGTCTGTGTGCATGCACAGCCTGCGTGTGTTCTCGTGTTAGTCGAAACATGCGTCAGTAAACTAGTTTGCTGAGCCTCCGTGCAGCTCTTTCATTACACGATTGCAATCTGTTAAAAAAGAGATTAGATGAAAGGATGTACTGCATAAAGTCTATTAGAGGAATGAATTGCTTCCTGTACTCTGTGGGGTCGGTCTCTCACTGAAGATTAACTCTCTCTCAGGTCGATAAAAGCCTGGATTCTGCTCCTTTTTTTTGTCTTCTGGAGTCATTTAAAAGACCCCGTCTGGAGTACACCTCTTTAAAATGCTCAAACATAAATATTTAAAACCTTAAAGATCCATGCAAAATGTTCAACAGCTCAATATAGCTCATGGTAAACAGATATTTAGTTGGACTAAAAATGCTAACACTTTTTAACAAGTGTACACACGTGCATGCTTGAATAATGCATAATGAATTAAATGACTTGCTGAAGGGAACTTTATTTTACAGCGATGCATTAATTCATATTCTATTATATATTCTATTATATTTTTAAAAATGTCATATTTGATATTATTAATTTGATCATTTATTAATTAAGCTTTGCTATGCATTATCTATAGGATGGGTGATCAAATTAGGTTCTGAAGTGATAATCTTGCATTGATCCCAAAAAAGGTAACACAGAAAAAAAATGTTCACTATGTAATTTATTTTTTGTGTGTTCCTTAGTCTCACACATGCTTGCTGTCAGGACCCACACATACAATTTGGGTGCGCTGCTATACAAAAAATAAATTCATTTAAAAGATTGGAAAAACAAGCTAAATCCAGTTTGCAAATATGCATCACTCAACTTCATCTTTACAACTGACTACTCACTTCAGAACATTTGTGATTGATAATCAGAAAAGATGGAACAGAAATGTACAATAATGTCAAAGTCTTTTTATTTTCCCAGACACATTGACGTTGTCATAGCACTGCTGAGAAAGAAAGACGTGATAGAGAGCACATTTTGCTGCAGATAATTCTTTACTCAGGTTGCTGTAGCCTCTCCTGGATCTGACTCGGAGGTTGGATTTGTTTATTTTCTACAAGCATCTAAACATATTAGAGGATGTAAGTCTCTTTTCTCTTTCTTCAACCATTGGATTTGAATAAATTCACATTTGCAAATAAAGTAGGTGTTGCTGTAGCTTCAGCTCGTGCGTGTGTGCGTGCATGTGTGTGTGTGTGTCAGAGGAGACACATTTTCTAAGCAAAGAGCTTATATCAAGCAAATAATTTTATATACAGAATAATTTGGAGAAGCCTGTGCAACAAGTTCAGTAGCCAAGTTTTATTTATTTTTCTCAAAAATGACCAAAAATAATGTTTTGACAAAGTAAAGAGCTGAACAGTACAGTGTCATCCCCTGCTGCATTATGTGTTCCAGGGCTACGATAGAAAGACAAACATTACAATCCCTCGTGACATGGCAGCCTAATAAATAATATATACATCATTCAAAAAGGCAGGTTGACTAGGTACATTTTAAACACAAAACAGTGGCCTTGTTTTTCTTCATTTTTTGTTTCTGTAACTTGGCCAAATACTTAAAAAGAGAGGCAGAGTTACAAACATACATAAATGTGCAGCAGAAAGCTCAACAGTAGCACAGATTAGTAACTCGTGGCCAGTGAAGCAGCTCCAGCAGAGAAACTGGGGCTTGACTGCTTTGCCCTGGGGTGTTTTTACTGCAGTTGATGAGGGGTGGGGGCCCCTTTCTATTTTACTCCACCAAAAACATTTTTGTAGCCACTCAAGGGATTTTAAACAGGTGACATTTTGGTCACACGCTCATTTCTCTCAACGTTACCCTCCTGTCACCCCATTTACGCCCTGTGGCAAGATATGCAAAAAGCTATTACAAGATGTTGCAGATAGGATTGCCACCTACGTGATGTGGAGCATTGTGAGTGCTTTAAAAGCGCTCAGTTATACATTAAAGTAGACAGTACAACCACAGGAACAGGGTGTTCACCATCATTAGGATGCTCTGTATAAAACTGTGCAATATTGAAAGCCTTGTTTTACAAAGAGGGTTTTAACAGCACACACGATTTGCTGGAATTATTATGGGCAAAGTATGCCACTAAACAACCATTTAGTGGTTTTACATAAACCACAATTCCCAGCCGCCACTTGGCAGAGCTAGTTTTAATTTAGCTAAACACAAACAAATAGAGAAGGTGTGTTCACTGCAAAAGCCTTGCAACCGATTTCAATACATGAAGCTGCAATAAAGAAGACTTGAAACTAATAATTGAAACCATTCATTCAACCACTCATTAGAAAATGTGGAGGAGAGAAATCAAGTGACAAGTAGGGTCATTTTCTTATGGACTTCAGCACAATTCGACTTCTTTTTGCAACCAGTGGAGTCACCTCCTGTTGGACATTGGATATATTGCAGGTTTAAGACACTTAGCTTCACATTAAGGCTCCGAGGCTACTGCTTGTTCAGTGTGTCAAAAAAACACTGAAACTGAAAAATGTATGTGTTGTTTTGGAGGAATGATGGAGGTTTATATGGACTACATAGCTTGTTTGCTGTGTGCAGTGTTCAAGTGACCATATTACCAGATGATCACTATAAAACAGGCTCCTTTCATTCACTTTCTACATACATTATTCATATTTCCTTCTATAAGCCACAAAGCTAGCATGCCATTTGATGTAGATATGATGCGTACATCTCTTACGGGTTTGCAAAGTCACACACAACCGCCACTGACATTTACCTACTGAGATGGAAAGCCTGTGAGTCACTATACAGGATATATCGCAAGACTCTTATACATCTGGCAGATTAGACATACAGTGCAAGCTTCCTCACACTCTTTGCACTGTATTTTATTAACAAAATGAACAAAATACTTGCTCAGACAGTGAGAACGCTATTTGTTTCTAGTGATGATTTTAAACTAAAGTAACTTCACCCTAATTTAAAGGGATTTCTTAGTTAACCGACAATATCTGACAGTCTTTTATGAGTATCCAACTATGAATAATCTCTGCATTTAATATCAACTCTCTATTTGATAATTGTGCAGACAGCACACACTCTATGGTGTCATTTAGTTATCAAGGTGTGTGTGTGTACATTGTGGTTTCACTGTCACTGTGGGTGTTTTGTCCTCCTCCCTCTCTCCAAACCTCCTCTTAGAAGATTAATCTCCTTTTTTTTTCTTTTGGCCCTCTCCTGCTTCAGCCCTGTCTTCTATTCTCTCCTCCCTCATCAGTTGTTCAGTACTATACCATGTAGTGTGTGTGCCCCTCCCTGCCACTGCTCTGCCCTTTTTTTTTTTTGTATTTTAAAACTGATCCAGTCCAATCGATCTCTGTCCGGCAATACGACCACCCCCCTCTGTAGTTGTATTTTCGGTCATCCTGTACATTTCCTGTTAGGTCACTCGTAGGTAAATGACGCAGTGGCTTGGGTAAGATTTGGCCAATATGAGAGCAGGGGAAGCAAAACATGAATTAACTTTGGTTTACTGATTAGTGTGTACCGAGAAACAGACTGGAAGTTCAAACACCCTCACATGAATTCACAATGGCTCACTCAGAGTGTGTGTGCTCTGTGAGAAACAAATACACTCAGGCACATATTTACACTTATTCACATCATATTTGCAGTCGGAAGAAATTTATAAACGGCTGTTGTTTGCTGATTTGGTTGGAGGTCAGGTTGTGTCTGTGCCTTTGGATTTACACAATGAAGTGTGGATCCTCTATAGACAGCTGAGTTCCCTCACCTCAAATATCCATAAGTGGTTCTGAGCATCTGGGAGTTCATTGCTGCTCAGCATTCATTTATACCAGTGTATGTCCAGTGGTCAGGTACCACAGTTTTCCATATTTTTACCTTAAGCATGCATTGAGTAGGATGCCAAGTTAATACATTTACTCACAGGGAAATAGGAAAAAATAGCTGTGGCATTTAAATACAAGGATGTGGAATCACCTGTTTTTCATACAATATGCACAAACACACACACAGACACACACACACATTAACACATTAACACAACACATACTCCATTTCTCACTTTTAAATAATAATGTCATCACTTGCATGCAAAGTACTGCAACCATCCTGCAATCTAGGAAACATTCATTTTAATCCATGTATTACAGGTGCAGAGAGACATCATTTACAACATCTGTAGGTGTCAGTAAACCAGCAATCTTACCCAAAACGTTGCAAGAAAAACAACATATTCTTTTCTACTTTACCACAGACAGAGTGATTTTCTCTCTCTGTAATCTCTCTTCTCTCCCCCTTCCCCTATAGCTCCTCCAATGATCCGGCTGTCAGTGAACGACACGGTGGTGGTGGATCCCGGGCAGGATCTTCTGTTAACCTGCGAGGTGACAGCAGGTTTCCCGCTCCCTACTGTCATGTGGTCA
Organism: Serranus cabrilla; assembly: GCA_903364295.1. NCBI lineage: Eukaryota > Metazoa > Chordata > Actinopteri > Perciformes > Serranidae > Serranus > Serranus cabrilla. The sequence continues at coordinate 127,586 of CAFUXE010000016.1, read as the reverse complement.
CGTTACCCCAGCCCCCTCCCTCTCAGCGCACAAGTTCGAGGGCCGACGCTGATTTTGCGGGCTGTCTTACCGTCAGACGCAGGTTTCTACAACTGCACGGCTGTCAACAATGTGGGCAACCCCGCTCGCAAGAACGTCAATCTTGTTGTCAGGAGTAAGTAACACATGTTTGTTTGTTCCCAGATGACAGAAGGTGGGGTGAACAGGGGCCCTCTGAGTTTAGTCTGTGTATATTTTACTTTTGCTCAGCTGCCAGTTTTGGTGTAAAATTCTTGGTCCAAACATGGAATTATTCATACTGTGTTCATCCAGCAGCACTTACAAACTTTGAAACTACTATCCAATTTTGAGCTGCAACCAGCATCTGTATAGGTCACTCAGATGGTCAGAAATAAAAAAAAAACCCTAAAGCGTCACTTGACAAAAAGTGGGCAAGACAGTGGGAGTGACCTATTGCAGTAGATTAAGTATTAGTAGATTTAACATCCATAGGATGTTGTAGAAAGGTTGGTCATGAGCAAGTTGATTAACTGTTAATTTCAGTTCGCCAATAGAAGACAAGCAGCCACATAACACACTGGCCACTGAAGTGCAGAGGTATGTCAGTTCTTGTAACCTGGCTGTACATCAGAAGCATATTTGCTTTTCTGCTGTTTTCTAATCACACAGAGTTAATCTTTATCTTCTGTCTCTGTCTGTCTGTCTGCTTGTGTGCTCAGACACAAGCAGACAGACAGACACAAACAGGAGCAGCAGACTGCTCCTTTCTTTCTCCAGGAAAATATCCGGGAGAAGAGCAGCAACAAATGTATAATTTCTTAGAATCAGAACACTTATGTCACATACAATATCTCCTTTATATAATTTATGATATATTATCAGTGTTTTCATGCCCGTATGAACAGCTGAGCTGGTTAAAGGGATAGTTCAGATTGAAGTAATGTTCTAAGAGGTACTTACCCACAATCCATGCATTCTGTGCTTTTCAGTTTGAAGAACCAGAAGCACGCTCTAGGCAGGAAAGAATAAATGCATTACTAGTCAAAACTTGGCATGAAGGTCAAATGTTTGTGTGGGAATGCATGCACGTTTGTGGTCGCAGCTGTTGTGAGTTAACGCTTGTTGATTCCATTATTTATGTTGTAATCATGCCATATGTTTTAGTATCTTTCCTTTTGATAGCTGAGCACACAGTTAACAACAGTTTTTATTATTAGTGAAAAGGGAAAAAATTCACACAGACCTGATATTAGTCTTGAAAATATTCAAATGAAAACACTGTATTTTTAGTTTGCATCACTTCCAATACCAATTTAAAACTGAAATAATTTCCTTTACTGAATATGAAAAGTGCCATCTGTCCAGTCCTCGTTAGCTTTATTCATCAACTCTAATGTGTGAATGTGGTCAAATATATTAATTTGTGTGTGCGCTCTGTATGTGTCTGTGTGTTGTGTGACACGCGAGCAGTTGATCCATCATTAGAGAGAGCTGATGTGATCTTGTCAGAATAGACGTGTTAAGTATCGTTCTTTTTCTAATTCCCCAGCCATTAAAACAAAAGCCTTCCATTCTCCCTCCCCTCCAGCTATTTTTAGTCCCTTTAATCATCTTTATTCACTCCAATTAGTTAGACTGGAGTGGAAGCAATTAGCGACAGTCTCTTCTGTTAGTTAACACTGTAGAGAACGTATGCTGGATGGGTTTCTCCTGTTAGCTTAATGGGCCTGAACGCATCGTCACTCCAGCACAGGTGGCAAGATGGTGAAAGAGATGCACACACACACACACATACACACGCGTTAGTGTTCAGCGTATGCACATGGTTGCACACACAGCCACAGGCTCCCCTACACACACATTGTCTCCACACTAACCAGGTAAAGTCGCAGGATCATGTTAAACATATGGTCACTGTTTATATCCGTGGCTCCACCCAAGCATCTTGTTAACAAGCTCGAAAAGAGTTTAAATCAAGCTCCCGTCTCCTTCTCGCTGCCTGTCGCTCCCCTTAGTGAGGAAACAGAGGGCTGTTTTGTATTCAACATGGAAATCTGTTGGGGAAACGCAGCCTTTGAAACTGAAAATTAAATGTGACAGTGTGAGAGTTATTCTTTGTCCTTGATTTTGTCCCCCCCCCCCTTCTCCTTATCCCCCTGTTATTTTATTCTGTATCTGGCTCCTTTTGTCTCTCCCTCCTTCACAATTTGCTTCTTCCTCTCCCTCTCTTTCTTTCTTCTTCAATTTCCTTTTCCCTTTGGTTTCCTTTTGTCACGCTGCCCCCTCCTCACGCCTCACACGCTATTTCGCAAACTCATCTACCGCTCTGTATTAGCCGTTTCTCCCCTCCTCTGTACACTTTTTTTCCTTTTTAATTGCTTTTTTACTCTCTTGTCATCCCTCACCCTCATTACAATATCAAGTTTGTCTTTGTGATCTTATTCCTAAAACTTATTTTCTATCTACTTCGTCAAATTTAAATTTAATTTGTTCTCAACAAACTATAAAAATAATGGCATCAGTAAATATGTGTGGCTAAAGTAGAATTTAAAATGAAGAAGATTGTGTAGAAGGTAAGAGATTGGTCAACACACTGTATACTAATCATACAGTACAAATGCACATACAGTATTTTCTTATAGCTCTTAATGTCCACTATTGTGGTCATGTTTAGGTTCACAGTTGTATTTGGGGTTTCTACTGGGACATTCACAGAAGAATATTTTTTTTCTGATACTGTCCGAACGTCCCAGTATTACCTCATGGGCTAAAACATTCTGCTTACTGTCTGTCTTTTTAAGCTTCCCTCTCGATAAAGCCTATTTCAGTGTGTCTGCACCATCATTGCAGCCATGGAATGACTGTAACATTATTGTAGTGGTACTTTCTATCAATATGTATAGTTGTGACTTAAGTTGTGTATAGTTATGCATCACAAACTTGTGGAAGTCCTGACGCCTCATTTAAAGGCACAGTTTCTGAATAAAGGCTTTTCCTGTGTTTACGTTTGGAGTAAGTGGTGTCCTCTAGCAGCTGCAGTGATTATGAATGACGGCGAGGTGGGGTATAAAGCACACAGGTTGCACTTCTAGTGGAGAGGAGGGGAGGAAATCTCGGAATTTCAGCCAGTATAACAGTGTTTGTAAACAATTTCATTCAAACATCCACACTTCTAGCAATTATTTACTTTTTAGATCTTTTATAACGCCTAACCAAGAAGATTTTTTGCCCTTACTCTAGAGAAGTGTTTTTTGTATCATAAATTCAACAAAACAAAATCTTTTTTTTCACAACAGTGAACTTTACATTCATGTTTAATGACATGTGAATCTACTGAAACTGTTAGAGTCAATATATTTGAAAACACTCCTGTGCGCATCATATGCATGCAAAATTGGATTTTGGCATATGGATTGCACGTAATTTGAAAGTATAAAGTCATGATTGACTGATGAGAGCGGCTTTTTGATACTTTCACAGCATTTTATTTCAGACCTTGACATTTTTATAATCAATGTGAACATGGGAATGTACTTGAATGCTACAAGAGGGTGCTGAAAGAATGACCAGTTCATTTTCTATTAAGAATGTGACAAGACACTTTTGTATTCGTTCCATTTTTTTTGTCATGGCAGCAGAAGAGATAGAAAACCCTTTTTGTATATTTCTGCTCTTGTGCTGTTTCTTGATAGTAATGTCCTCAATATAAACAAATAATAGCTACTTACAGCTGGCAGCAGCCCCTTGTTTGTGAATTTGTGAGTAAATATATAGTTCCAAAATATCATTTAGACTAAAATGATCGTTTTTCGGACTGATGGGTCTTTTCCTGTGAATTTAAGTGTGCTCCCCCCCAAGACTGCACCACAGCCAGCCTGACATGGTATAACCCTTTCTTCTCTCTTCTCCTTCACCCCACTACCACCACACACAGCAATGAGCAACCTGACCTTCCAGATTACACCAGACTCCAACAAGGACAGCGAGACCATCCAGATGGGTCGGGACCTCAAGCTGTCGTGCCACGTTGATGCCACCCCACAGGACAAGGTCAACTACACCTGGTACAAAAACGGAGCCCCTGTCTTCAACTCAGATAGCCTGATCCTGCTGCGCAGTGACCCAGACATGGCACCCGGCACCAGTAGCTTGGAGATTGTGGACATGAAGTTCAGAGACTTGGCAACTTATAGCTGTGTGGCGAACTTCCCCGGCGGCAGGGTCCCGGAGCTCCGTGTGGATGTCAACATCTCTCAGAACAGTGGTGAGTTTTCTTCTCTTTTTTATTTCATCACTCTGTCAGATTGAGATACACAAGTTTCTGAGCGTCTGTCAGCTTTAGTCAAACAACTTCATCAAAATTCCTTTGATGGGCCGATATGTTTTTATGTATTCAAACAATAAGTAATGACAAACTGAAATGTGCCAATGCATTCATGTTACTGCTGAAACAAATATGTAAATCAAGCCATGTTTGAGGATATAGACTGGGAATGTATTCATCAGGATGACTGCATGCTAAACACAGTCGGATCAAGTTGTTTTAGGACTTTGTGTCACTATACGTTCATACGTAGATTCATTTGTGGTGCCATAATGTTATGCACTCGTAATGCTCTTAATTACTGAGCAGTTTTTAATGTCTCTATGTTGCATTCAAACTGAGAATATCCAATAAAATGAGCCTTGTAAATGTCAGTTTATTTCATGCGTTTTTATTCTCCTGCTGTCTCTGTTATCCAGTTTCCTGTTCCCACCATCTGTAGTTTTTAAGTCATGTCCTCCTCCAGACTTCATATATACCAACACATATCCTTTATTTCCTATCCATTGCAGCTGTTTAGAATTTATATTGTTTACTTTGAACTGGTATAATACTTATCTATATGTGTTTGTAGTTGATACTTACAAGCTACGATATATGATATTTTCCTTTGGCTTTTTTTGAAGTGACAATTGTATGTTTTCTTTTTATTGCAGCTGTTACCATCATAAAGAACTTTCAGTTGTGTTTATATTGTTTTATGTAGGGGATAAAACTGTCCTTCTTTCTTTGCCATCTCCTTCTCTGCAGTCTCTCCTCCAGTGCTGGCGGTTCCACCAGGAGGTCAGGCGGTCAGTGTGCGTGAGGGAGGGAACACTGAGCTGGTGTGCTTGGTGATAGATGGTAAACCACGTCCACCTGTACTCTGGTCACGCATAGAAAAGGACCTGTTAATGCCTTCAGGCAGGACCATGATGGAGACGCCCGATGGCCGCTTGAGACTGAAGAATGTCAGCCGGGACATGATGGGGGCGTATCGGTGCCAGACTGCTCCGTACAATGGCCTCAACATCAAACGGCGAGAGGCGCAGGTCCAACTCAATGTGCAGTGTAAGTACGGATCAGATTCACCTCCAACAACATACAACACAGAAGTCTGAGGTTACTTGTTGAGAGTATGTACATATGGAAGTACATTTCTTAAAATTAATTGGTCGCTAATTCGCTAGCAAGGTGTTCCTAATAAAATGGCAGTTGTCTTTTGCTGCTGTAGCCCATCTGTACTCAAGTCCAGGGCTCAGACTCAAGTTGGACTCAAAGCCCAAGTTTCAGGACTCATAACTCGACTTGCACTCACACTCTGATGACTCAGACTTGGACTCAAAGACAGATTTTCGTGACTTGTGACTTAAATCTGACTTGCATTCTGATGACTCGGACTTGCACATTGATTACTCAGGTAATGATGACTGTATGTGGACTCTTCTTGGTGAATCAACTTGGACTCAGACTTGCATAATGGGGACTCAGGAATTTGACATGGACTCGAACTCAGGTATTGATGACTCAACTCGGGCGCTTCTCTGGGGACTCGAAAAACTGGAGAGAACTTTAGACTGACTCAGACTTGAGAAGTGGTGAGTCAGCTACAACACTGCTTGGTTGGAACAAGTTATTTGAGTTTTTGTTGAACCAGTCTGGTCATTCTCCTCTGACCTCAGACATCAGCAAGGCCTTTTAGCTTTTTTTCTGACCATTCTCTTGAAAACCTAGAGATGGTTGTAGATCAGCAGTTTGGGAAACACTCAGACCAACTACCATGGCACGTTCAGGGTCACTTAGATCAAGTTTCATCCTCATTCTGATGCTGCTTTGAACTTCAGCCACTCGTCTTCACCATGTCTACCATGTCACCATGTCTGCACATAATAAAGCGCACTGAGTGTAGCTTCTTTTGTCAAGTACAGTTTTGAGGTACTGGTACTTACCTTGAGATTTCCATTTCTTCTACTCCATTACATTAAGAGGTTAATGTTGTAGCTTTTGCTCTACTACATTCCTCTGACAACATTGGTTACTTATGACCATGTTTCAGTGCAGAGGTCATTAATACAAAATGCAAATTATCTAATAAATTATGATGTTTCACTATGACTCTGTGGCAGTATATACATTTGTCTTTCCACTCTACCTATACCAGCTTCAAGGCAGTGATGAATACACATGAATGCATCAATAATTATAGTTCACTTATATATGATAATACATACTATTCTGAAAGCAGCCATCTTGCATAATGAGTACTTTTGACTTTGGGCACTACTTTTGCTCATACATATTTTCTTTAACTTAAGTAAGTTTATGAATAGGCCAACAGGACTTTTACTTGTAACTAAGTAGTTCTACACAGTAGTATTGCTACTTTTACGTAAGTAAAGAAAAGAGGAGCACATTTCCACCTCTGCTTCTCATGTAGGGCAGTTTGGTGTAAATAAGTCCAGATTGGTTCCAGCTGATTTCAAATATTGTTGCATCTCATCTACTACAAAGATAAGATGGGATAACATGAAACTTTAATGATCCCTGGAGTAGCAGCTAACAGTAATAGTAGTAGTAATGTTGGCAATACACCAAACAGAGTCTCAGATCCAGAATGTATGCAGTGGTGAAATATGCAAATGAAACAACAGCAAAGAGGAAGTGGGAATAAATAACAGCAACGATGGTAGCACCAGTATATGCCAGGCACCATTCTCAATGAAAGTATAAAAGCTCTGTGGGACAGAAGTTCAATATTTAAATACAGTTCTTTCTAATGGTACCTTTGTATAGACTTCCATAGGCCATAAAAAACTTTTCTTTGTTGCTATGGTAATATCAGAGATCCCTTAAAACCCTGTACTTTTCTTTTTGCCCCAAACTCAAAAATGGCATAATCTTTACACTTTGCTCATGCACCCGGAAGACAGATGTATGGTAATGTAAAGAGTGTAAAAACGGAAAGAGTAAAAAGGAAATGAGGACACACCTCTACGGCTTAAAGGCTGTTTTCACTCAACCTACCACTTCCCCTTTGTGAGCACTGTCATTATAAATCTCCCGCAGGACGGGCTTTGAGAAAGGAGTAGGATCTGTCTTCCTAAAGCAACACATCATTTCAATACCTCCTCCCTTCCCATGAGGTTACCTACTCTAACTTACTTCTACAATGCTTGGATTGTGCCGCCACTCACCGGTACAAAGCAATGGCACTTCTGACTGTTGAGACTGCTGAGAGCTAACCGTCAAATCCAAATTTGATTTTCTGGAAACTGAATGTGAACATACTTTAGGTATCCTCATTTATCTATGCAAAGTATATAAAATCTCCTGAAGCTGCATGTGCATGCCGTGCAGCTGCTCAGAGCGCTTTCTAACTTACTGTAACTTTTTATAACTTGACTTTTTAAATATTTTTCGCTCTCACTTCAATTGCTTTTGCTTCTAGACAAGATGCACACGTATGCTTAGCAGGTTACAAATAAATACTCTGGATGTGCTCTGTTTGTTTTGGCACATCAGGTGGGCACAATCAGCACGCCATATAGAAGTTGTCATCAGCAGCAGTAACTCAGGGTCCCCTGCTGGATTACCTTGTGTGAGAGACAGTGTTGTCATTCATGCAGCATATTGTCACCGACGGGTACAATCACACATAATAACCTGCAGGATATAAGGCTGTGGATAACTGGTTGAGTGACACCAACAATTGCAGATGCAGATGTTCAAGTATTGAAGTTTTTCTGGCACTCATTAATTCTGACCACCTTTCTGTCTTATTAATAACTTAACCAAACCAGGTCTGAGTTTAATAATGAACCTAAATCATGAATTACTTTGAAATGTTATTAGGCAAGTAGGACTAGTAGGTTTAGGTCTGCTTTATGGCACAGCAGTGTATCATGGCATTGGAAAGTGCTCGGTTTAATTTAGGAAATTTATGTTAACAGGAATTCAGTATTCAATTCAACCCTTCGAGCACTCTCCCACTGTGTCCTGTGTACAAGGTCAAGTTAAAAGGCTACTATTAATTAAAGTGATGAAATGTACAAGACATTGGAAAAACATGAGGTTACAAAAAAAAAAGAAAAAGCAGTACATCTAAAACACATAAAACCACTAATGACTCAGAGGGAGAGGGGAAATGAAAGGCCTGGGTCGGTTTTCATCAAGAAAGTTGGAGGAGGAAATGTGTCCTTTTTGGACAAAATGGAGCTCTCAGATTGATTTAAATGTGACTATGGTGCCTCAGGACTAACGCATTTGATCCAGTTTCTTCTATCTGGATACATTTATATTTTACTATCCCTTAACCGATTTGAATATACTCACATTTGTACAGAATCATTGCTGCTGTAGCTGCATTTATTTGTTGCCAATTAAGCAAAACTGCCAGAGAGGGACCCGTTTATTCATGTAGACGGTGCTATTAAAGTACATCCTGGACAAAATCAGCCGCTATATGTTTTATTTAATTAACAGAAAATGCTTTTTCAAGCAGATCCAACTAACTGTTTGTCTGATACCCTTTTCCCGCCAACATGGAATGAGTTTTGTTCCTGTAAAGACTTAATTTTTCACAGTTCTGGGATTTTGACCCATTTAAATTGGTTTAACTTAACTTAAGTGTGAACGGTGATGACACAGGTGTGCTTTTCATATTCTACGAGTTGAACAGGGAGGATAGAGAAGGCAGCCATGGGGAAGTCGTGAGGATTTTTTAATGGTATTATTCATTGTTGGTCAATGCCAAACCAAGAATCCTGAACCAAGAATCCTGAATGGAACCGGCTCAAGAACCACAACTAATTTGACAGAAAAGGGAATGAGAGTACTGGCTCTGTAAGGACAATTTCCCAGTGGGTCATGACATGAAAACACACCCAAATCACCCTCTCCTCTCCTCTCCTCTCCTCTCCTCTCCTCTCCTCTCCTCTTCAAGAAGGATTTACAGGGCTTGCTAATGCAGGCGGGGCGGAAGGGCAACACTCTGTGAGCTCTGCTGTCCACACTGGCCAAGCCTGATTAATGGACCAGGTGGCCACCCCACTCTGGACAGAGAAGAAGGCAGAGAGATGAGACAGATACATGAGCAGGACAGACAGAGAGAGACAGGGTTAAGAGAGAGCAAACAGGGTTTGGGATGACGAGGTGCTAAAAAAATGTGCAATTGGGAAGTTAAAAAGATGGAAAAGGGATTTTTCCTTCTTTCTCCCACTGCCCTTCAGCATGCCCTCCGCCCATTTAACTTAATTTGTTTGTTTTCTACCAGTTTTGTTTTCCCTCCTTCCATTTAGCAGTATTGATCAATGTAAGGGAAGGATGCCATCATTTTTTATGGGAGATATAATTAAGAGGCTACGCAGATTCTTGCCAATGTTGCCTCTCCAACTGCCTCTTCCCCCTTCCTATCCCTTCTTTATTTGCCCACTTTCCCTCCAAGAGGTGGCTGTTCTTCCTCATTGCCATTCTCATCATCATCAATCAGCTAACTGCTGGCCATGAGAGAGGACCTCTCTCTGTCTTGTCATTCCCTTTCTGCATCCTGCATTCTCTCATTCTCTCCACACCTCCCATACTCAATCATCGACTTCTCTCACTTTCACACCACACTTTCCCTATCATTTGTCTTCCTCGTTGTCTTCTTCTTTTAAGAGCTGTTTCTCTTCCCCTTCACTCCACCTTACCCCCTACTCCCCCCCTCTCACCTCATCCCTCTCCCAGTCTCATGTAAATTGATTTTCTCTTTGTGTACTGTAAATGTTTGGCTTGGTCAGTGTTGCATACCCGGATGGAATCCATTTTGCATTCGATAAGACAGATAGCGACGGTGTGTTTACATGGATTATGGCTTTCTGACTATGAAACATTGCAGTGTGGTGCTGTGAGTCCCAAATGAGGAGCAAATAAATGCAAAAACAATGCTGCAGAGAATTTTAAAAAGTTGGGTTAGAAATTGAAGTAACCCCATGACTTGAAAAAGGGAAGCATACTTATATAATTGTTGAAATAAATACTTTAGGTCAGGTAAGAGGACTGTAATAACTTGTCTACCAAATTCTGCTGGGGATAGAATGATTTATAAACTGCTCACAAACCAGCTCACAACACCTCCTTCTCCTCTTTCCCTCCCTCCTCCCTCCAATAGTTTGCCTGCTTTTCTATACCCTTGCCACCTCTCTCCAAAGTCAGATAGGCATCAGTATGCATATGTGTGTCTATAAGCTGGAGCAGAGTATGTGACCATACACTAATCAGTCCATAGGATTGCAGTATGACCTTTGACCCGTCACCGATTCCTCAGCCCTTGCACGTGGTTCTGTTGTGGCTGCAGGAAGTGTAGGTAACAGAGGTCAAAAGACTTAATAATGACTCATAACACAGCTGCAAGCGACCATTTAGATTCTGCACTAAAGAAAGTATGAAGTAGTGTTTATGTTGCATCCACAAGTTGGGAGTCCAGACTGTGAAGTTAACTGTTATGGTGGTTTCCAGTCTTTTTAGCATGCAGGTGCTTACTCATGTTCCTCTGACTGGAGTGCAAGCACAGAATGGTAAACTGTGATTCCAACAAGGATTCCGTGTGATTGTGTGTACCTGCATACCTATAGCAAATAAATAAATAATAATAAACAGTACAAGCTTTACGTACCCAAAGAACAGATGCACGTTAAAAGGAGATCAAATCTTGACAGTGTTGATTAGGTATTTCATGGGTTACACATTATCACTGAGCAAAGAACAGGATCAGAAACTTTCTCTATGCTCTGTGCCAATTTACAATGTTTATTCTTTATTTTTGTTTCATTGCACATTGAATTATGTACCACTGTTGAACGTCTACTGTTCAATGGACAAATTTGCCTTATCTCACTAAAATGTTGTTTAAGACATCGAAATGTCATATATATGTACTAAATATGTGAAGTATGTATTACTTCTTAGAATATTTGTCTTCTTAAATTGTGCTGTCTTTTTGGAGACTTTGTAAAAACACTCAATTTGAATAAATTAAACACTTATATCTTATATCCATGTTTAAAACGGATGTTATTGGGCATTGCCTGGCTGTAAATAAAGCCTTCCAGTTGAGTCTGTCATATTTGTTTGGCCCGTCCATTTGCCCCAATGTCTTCCCTATGCAGACTTTGTCTCTCTTTATACTACCCCCACAGACTTCCTCCTTCACTTCCCTCAAAATTACTATGGCCAATAGTGGTCACTGCCAAACAATAATGGTAAGCATGGTTTGTAAAGAGCTGCTTGCACAGACAACCTATACTGCTGTTTTAATCGGTGAAGAAAGTCTTGCTTCAGTGATGATTGACAAGCTTTTAATTAGATTTGAAATAAATTGAGACTAATGTGAAATAAAAAAGCTGAGAATCATATTGGACAATACCAAAAATAAAATAGGAGTTAAAACATTTCAAAACAAGTATACAATAAAATAAAAATATTACTGGCCATAAAACATGAAAAAAGTAATGTGAAAGAGGTAGGATTTATCAGATCACTGTAATTCTGTTTCTCTTTGAAAGTCGTTCCATTATTTCTTTCATTACTTCTGAAAGAGTAAAATTCTTATCCCCAGTCACTCATTTTCAGTCTTTCTCCCCTGGTCCTTGTGTTATCTCTGTCTTTCTCTGTTTCTTTCTCTCCTCATCTCTCATTTGTGGCCTTCTCTGTCTAAATTACACACATAACACAGATTAGACTATAATTACACATCTGTGTCTGATAAACTTGATTCATAAGGGACTCAAGTCATGCTGCCTCACCTCTAGGGGCCTTTACAGATCTCATCACTGTTAGAACGGCTATACCACCATTAGCATCTTGTCTCTTATCTACATGATTAGCCGGGGGTGGACTAGCTGGATGGTGATTTGTGGCGGAGTCATTTGGCTGCCTTGTGTCCTGGCTAACCCCAGGGCAACAACAGCTAGTCAGTCATTAACGGCAGAGCCACACATCCCCGCTGACAGGTTAATTACGGCTGGTTAGGATAGGTTAGCAGCAGGGATGGGACTGTGCCTGATCCCTCTTAGCAATAACAGTTGCTCTTTGTCAGATTATTTGTCAAGCCCAATGATTTTAATGCTGTCAAAAAATGTACACTGCAGAGAACAGAAAGATAATGCAAGCAGAATTAGACATAGATGGTTGTGATGTATGCACACTGTCGCAGTCCATTTTGCATTTATCACATCTCTTAGCTGAAATCTCTTCAAAATGGAAAACGATTAAGGATAATGGGGTTTACATGGATACACCTCATTACTATGCTTAATCGCAAAATGAATGTCCCAAATATTTTCTCCAGTCAGTATATGAATACACTGTATGAGAAAAGGTATACTGTAGTGATTTTACTGTAGTGACTTATCGGAACCCGGTTCACGGAGAGCTGGAGCCGATCCCAGCTGCATTGGGCGAGTGGCGGGGTACACCCTGGACAGGACGCCAGTCTATCACAGGGCTGACACATATAGACAGACAACCATTCACACGCTCAATCACACCTACGGGCAATTTAGAGTTCTAATTAAACCTCAGCTGCATGTTTTTGGACTGTGGGAGGAAGCCAGAGTACCCGGAGTCAAACCGGCGACCCTCTTGCTGTGAGGCAAAAGTGATAACCACTACACTACCCATATTAATGGACAATGCAGGCAAAATAATGTTTATAAAATGAAATTAACAAATGTTTAACATGGACTAAAACCCAAATCTGTTGTCTCCGCAGATCCTCCCATACTGGACCCAGTATTCCAGGACACACGTTCTAGGAACTATCAGATGGTGACCCTGAGGTGTACAGTCCTGCGGTCAAACCCGCCACGTCTAACAGACATCCGTTGGTTCCGTAACGGCGACTTCATCCGCATGCCCATGCCAGACCTGAAGGAGACGCCGGAGCTGAAGTTTAAGCTGGAACCCACCTCCAACGGCTCCTACGAGTGCCGAGTCAGCAACAGTGCAGGGACATCAACATGCACATTTAATGTCTCTGGTGAGAGAACAGACATAAGGCAATGCCTTGTTTGCATTTACATACATTAAAATGGGCAACTTTCTCTTTGTCTTATTAATTTATCAGGAGCTGTGTTTGCATTCACCTATTTTCATGTGTATTTTTTAAGCATCACTTAAAGGTTGTATAAATATGGAAAATTTCAGTTGACAGATATTCATACGTCTTTGCCTCCAGGCAGAATAAAACATGGCCAATACCAACCACTTCAAAGGTTATCATGTGATTGAATGGCTGTTATCACCATCTTGCTGGGCCTACAAGCAGGTGAAGCAGGCCCGTACTGGTCCTTACCTGTGGGATAATAACCACTGAAAAACACTCATTCAGTCATCTGATAACATTTGAAAGAACAATTGAAACATGCCAAACTTAAACCAAACCTTCAAACCTCTTTCCATTTTTGTCTCATGGTTGGGTTAGATAGCTAAGGCGATTTGTTTTGTTTTTGGCTTGCAGGCTGTATTTCTCCAATTGTGTTTACTGGTGGATTACAGCCATGTGTAGCCTATAGTGCCAACGTCTGACGAAACTACACTGTAGCCTAGTTTATTGGCTCCAAACCAGTTGATGAAAATGGGTCTAATTTGCTTTTTTGAGACATTTCCAAGGTTTGCTTAACATTTGCTTCACAATCGAATGAAAACACAGCTAATGACATTTTACTCTCTCTTTTCCCTCCATCACATAGCACAACCCTACAATGCTGAGTTCTACTTTGACACACCCAACCCAGTGCGAATTCTCAAAGGAAACAACTATTCCTACAACCTGCAGTGGACACAGAAAGATCCAGAGGCCACAGATCGTATCATAGGCTACTGGATTAATATCCGAAAGGTAAAGTTACACCGCACAAATATTTCAAAGTATACATTCAACACGCCCATGCAAGCCTGTGAAAGCACAGTTACTCATTCACAGCTTGGAGCCAATACACATGCACACATGTATCCGTACACATTGTTATGTACTGTACTTGAGCTGAACCAGCAGGTACATGGTTTGACAAACAAGAGCTCACCTACTCTGTTCATCAAACACTCATGAGACTGACATCGATCAGTCAGTGGTTTAGATCGAGGCAAATTTGTCGCTTATTTGCAAGTTTGGTATCACCTTGACTGAACAGGCTCATAGCATGTGTAGATGAGGAGTCTGTATATCGTGAGGTGTGTATGCTAAGTAAACATGGGGCTTTGCGAGCTTGGGGACTTTCAGGCATGTGTAGTCAATCAATAGAGACCTGCACTGAATTACAACAATGTCACTCCTCTCCTCTCCTCTCCTCTCCTCTCCTCTCCTCCAAAGAACCACTGTTCACAGTAAACAAAGTCTTCTTGCCGTTGCCGCATCTTCAAATGCTTTCAATAAAACCAATTGGATAGAAAAGAGAGCAAGCACACATGCAACTCTTATTATACACCACAGTGAGTAAAGAAAACAAGCAACCACATTTGCACTGCATTCTTCATGTGGGAATATCTTATTTTCACTTTCATTTTTCCAAACTAAATACAGGTTGTTTTAATCTGGCCTGCAGACCTCGATTCACAATTCACTTTTTTCCTCTTCTCACCTCTTACATTGTCTCCTATTTTCTTATCACCCCTTTTCATGAATAGCCATGTCCTCCAGCGCTCATCACTCAATCCTCTCAAACACAGACTATATTTCCTACTTTGCCGCTGTTAGAGACGGCCAGCTCTAAAAAGCCCCATTAAGGGGTTGCGCCTCTGTTCACAGAACTGAGGTTACAATGCCTTAACCATCATTTCAAACTTTCCACATACAATTACTTTGCCGTCTCTGCAAGATTCCAGCTCTGAGTGCCAGACAGGCAATAATGTGTTCACTGTGTTATAACTACAGCTCAACACGACTGGGCCTCCACTGCCAGCGTCTCTCATTTTAGCCAGAATACAGCCCACAGAGGACATTTTAAATGGTATTTTCATGTTTAATCTTGTCCTCAAATGATTGACTTTGTTTTGATGTGACTTCATTTTCACAACCCTGTGAGGGGTGTTAAATTAGTCTCGCAGTCACAAACTTGAATTTAGAATTAACATGCACTCAAATAAACTCTTACGCTCAACACATGCATTCACCTTAGGTAGATTTTAAGACATTCCAGATATTCTCAGAGAGATATTTGTATACATTTCTATATGTAACAAGCACATATAGCCTTTGCATTCCCATTTATTTTGGTTTTATTTCATTTGATAAGGACAATGCAATTTAACATAGTTCCGATTTAACATACTTAAGTATGATTTTGAGGTACATGTACTTGAGTATTTCAGTTTTAAGTAACTTTATACTTCTACTAGGCAAATATACTTTTTGCTGATACTTTTTTATTTTAACTTAAGTAAGGTTTTGAATGCAGGACTTTTTCTTGTAGTGGAGTAATTTCACAGTGTGGTGGCAGTGCTTTTTATTTAAGTAAGGGATCTGAAAGCCACTGCATAGTTTCAGCGCGAAACTTACAATCTTACATACTACATAGATGGTTCTATTGCTATTGCTAATTCTTAACTCTTGTCCCTAATTGGCTTTTTACATATAAAGTGTAATCATGATATTTCTGTATTCTAAAACTACAATGTAAATACCACACTAGTACACGGACACCATTTTTTTTTTAGCTAAAACAAAAGGCTACAGCTCTGGTTTGTTTGTTTTTTATACCTGATTTAATTTCAGTTGGTAATGCTAGAATAATGCTATCTGTAATTACCAATTACCTATTTCTTTTTTTTGTTGTTGAGTTTTCATTTCCCACAAACTCAGAAACTTTGCTCCTTGCCCTGACCAAACCCCCGCTTTAAAGCTCTCCGTTTGGAGCCCTGTCAGTGGCCCCCTGATCTGAAGTTGGAGAGAAACCTCAGGTCACCCTCTTGTTTTGTTTCAAACATCTATTCATAGATTACTGGCCTTGAGTCAGAAGACAGGAAGGATAATAGTGAATTATACACAACTGGCTGAGGGTAGGTGTGTGTGTGCATGCGTCTGTTTGTGTGTGTGTGAGAGAGAGACACTGAAACACAGGGAATGTAGGGTCTGCCAGCTTGCTTTTGTGCGGATGAATAGCTAATTCCCCTCCTACTTTAAGACTTGGCTGCTTACCTCATTAAGTAAAACTCTACAGGGAGACAGAAAATGAGCACAGGCCTTCCTAAGATGCACATTTGATTGCATGCCTCAGCTCTCTCAAAACCCCGCTCTACCTCGCTCTTGTTCCTTTTCCTTTTGTCCGTCCACTATTTCTCCTCTCTATCTGTCACACCCAGCATCTCTCCTTATTTTTGCCGTTTCTTTCTCTTTGTTTGCCATCCCTCTTGCTCCTCTCTCTCACACACTTTATTCCCTCTCCCCCTTTCAGTTTTCCGACTCTGAGGTACTGTGTTGTAAGTGCAGACTTAATGGCATTTAATGTTGGGTGAACCGTGGCAACGGAAATAGCGCAGATGAATAGTCGCTGCGAGTTGTTATGCTGACAGTGTTAAAATAATGAGTTGCATTAAGTGGCAGTTTAGGACTTCTTAAATGTTGTTAAACTTTAATTTAATTTCAAGGTTTTACCTGCATATTTTGTACGTGTATGGCAAAACATAAGACAGGGGAGGGTGAGAGCGAGCGAGGAAGCGAATGAAAGGGTGCGAGAGAGAGAGAAATAAGATGCAAATTAAAGAAAAACAGCGAATCTCACTGGTCCTGTCGACTATTAAATAGAGTACGAGAACATTCAAATGTAATACCATCTCAATTTCACAACCCATCTATTTCTGCAACACTCTCTCCAGCTCATCCTCTTAACGCTTTGACACTCACATCTTTTTAGCACATACCAAATGATGTGGGGGGTCTCTGGGGAGACATGCAGACACTGAGGGGAATAAAGGGGATCAGTTCATGTACTGTAGGTCTGAGCACATGCCTTTAACTTTGGCTCATATGCGTCAAGTGTGTCCATGTGCTTTTTGTTCCTGTGTGGGAGGCTACTGGGATGTGTGTCCGTTTATGGCGCATTGTGTCTGTGTGCATATATGAATGCATTTGTCTTTCGTTGTGTCTATAGCCTATGTCCATTTCTGTTTGTGTCAGACTACATGGTTTGTTCCATGACTCATCGCCAGGCTATGAAATCCCCATTTACACTTCTTAATTTAGTCCCATTCTCCCTGCAGGGGGTTTCCCTGTTAACACACTTGACAGGCCCTCCTTGTTTCATCAAGCTGTCCTTCCACCCCCTTTTCTGCTACACGCCAACCTCCGCTCCCACCCCCCCCACCCCCGTTTCTTAAAAGAGCACTTTGATTCATGAGAGATAATTAACACGTGAGGATTTTACCGTTTTGCAACAAGAAAGACAGATTAACTAAGTCTTTTGTGGCTCATTTCAGACACTTGTGCTTTATATAGGCACACTGACTGGCAAAGGAAGTGGTCTGTCTTTAGAGTCGCACGTTATTAATTAATGCGCTGCACGTCTCATGCATATGCATTTATGGGAGTCACGCTGCATTCATTTACTTATTTTAGGATTCAGGTTGACATATCTGCTCTGAAAAGCAGCTACAGATTTGATGTTATAATATAAGTTATAACTTTGATGTCTAATATTTTAGACAAACAGAGGGGAAGAATGGCAGAATTTCACTTTTCACATATTACTTTTCTTTTTTCCAGTCTTAAAACCGCTAAGCTGTTCATAGTTCATTTGTATTGATACACTTTGCTTATGAAACAATAATTCTTCTCCCATAAAGGAAGAAAGACATAACCCACAACATGATTCAGTTATAGAATACTGCTGCTGCAATTTATTGAAACGATTTTAAAGTTTTTTTGATCCTTTATTTGATATTTGCTTATGGATCGCATCAGATCCAGAGTCTTTTTGTACTAAATAAAACAAAGCTGAGCATCTGATCAGCATATCTCTAGTTCTCTGACATTTAAATGTGACCTGCAGTCTCTGTTGATCCAACTATTCAAATGATAGCTAGCCAGTAACGGACACACTGCACTCTGTCTGTCTCTATCTCAGCTCAGACTCTGACTGGACTCAGCACACACTCCAGTTCTGCTTCTAAAATTCCCCTTGCATTCCATCTGAACGTGGTTAGGAGTAGGAGTTTAACAATTTCATGTAAAGAACTTTTTTTGCATTGACATTTTTTAAGTAATTGGTGAATGTTTTGCTGCACATTGCTGCTGTGTGATCAGTGGGTTATAGTACCTTTGAAATATCCCACTGTACATATAAAATACAGCTTCGACACACACAGCATGTATCATAGCCTACCGCAGAGACAAAAATATACATGTGCAGTCATGTTTCTTTTAATACCACATTTCTCAGTGCCTCTTCAGTCTGCACTCTTCTTCTGCATTGTGCCTTCCTAATTGCTTTTTCTCCCTCTTCACACCTTTCTCCTCCCATCTCTCAATCTTTCCACCTCATCTCTGTATCGACCTGTCGTCTGCCTGCAGCTATGGAGTTGTGCACTGTGTGTGTGTCAGTGAAGCAGTGTGGCTAGCAGCTGACCTGGCTTCAGATCATAACTGCACCCGGCTTCTCTCTGCACTGAGACACAGTCACACACAAACACAGCCGTGCAAACACACATCCCCATTATCATATATATGAGAAATTAAGAATATTCATGATGAATTAGAGTTGTACATTAAATCAAATGCATGAATAATTTATGTACATAACCAACCCCACTATGCAGATATATATATATATCACGCACAAGACAACAAAGACAGGCCTATGCAAGCATACATAGTTGTACATACTGACACACATGCATAATGACGACACACACACACACACACACACACACACACACATATATCGGGTAACTGCTGGATCAGTCATGAAAGAGATCCATTAATAGAGGATAATAGAAAAATTAACCTCACACTTCTTAGTGTTTGAAGAGGCCGCCTCCTCTCACGCTGTCAGTTTTAATTCCTCACACACACATATACACACACAAAGTCCCTCTGTGTCTGTGTTCCCATCTCATGGCTGCTCTTTCACACATTCTTTGTCTTGTTGTCTCGCTGTTGACAGCCTGATGGAGACACAGTTGAAAACATTGTCTGGCTAAAATTCTAGAAAGCGTGCGGCACAGATACACATGGGCACACACACACACATGTCAAGACCGGTATATGGGCCTCCATGTCAATATATCATCCAATCACATCTCGCTGCCTCTTTAGATATGTCAGTCACTCACTCCGGTCACTTTTCACTGTCTCCTTCTGTTGGTCCTTTCTCTACATGCTGTATGTCTTTCTCCTATTCCTCCTTACTCTTTCCCTGTCACTTAGGCACGCACACACACACACACACAAACAAACACACACTCACTT
>CAFUXE010000016.1:84201-107772 GCA_903364295.1 Serranus cabrilla | reverse complement strand
ATAAGTGTGTGTGTGTGTGTGTGTGTTCGCAGACCCTGGCCACTCATGAAGAAAGCACATTCCACTTACTTCTTAAGCTCCGACTCCTCAGCATTATTAACTCGTCTCTCCCTGCTAACACACACTCCATGCATATTACATGAGCATAGCTTTTCTCTCCTGTGATATTTCACATAATTATGCATATGCTGTATGAGCAATGTGTAAATGTTTATATGGATGAATGTGAGCGTAAATGGGTGTTAAAAGGGCACAATATATTTTACTATGTAACTGCTACCATACAAAATATTAAACACTATGTTAAAATGTATGACTTTGTATAGTCAGTTATGGTTAGCAAAAATCTGAGCAAGTCTCTTACAATGCAGATATCCTGGAAGCCTTCAGTGTTCTTGAATATGTCAACAATGGAAAAAACTGTGCAATCAGTGAAAGAGGCACAAAATACTGTCATACTGGCAGATTCAGATGGAGAAGTAAAAGGAGAGGTTGAAGTTCTGTATTGACCCAGTGCTAGGATTAATGCCACCACCTTCATCAGCCTTTTAGCTTGTTGTACAAAAGGCCAGTTACACTTTTTTATTATGTGGTTGATGTCAGGTGGATTCTAGCAGGAGTGATGTTATATACTCAGTGGTGGACAGTAACTACTTAGATGGAGTGGCTGTGGCTGAGTCAGTCGAGCCGACACCCACTTATTGGAAGGTCGGTGGTTCGATCCCAAACCACGGAGTCAACATGTCTCCTTGGGAAAGACACTGAACCCCAAATTGCTGCAATGTTATCTGAGTGAATACATTATTATCCTCCTGTCTCCCATTTTTCTCAGCCACAGACACAGAAGATATTGACAGTTGACACTAATAATTTTATATTTAATTTACCGTGTAACACAATCAGGAATTCTGCGACCAGAGGTCCAGGACTTTACTCATGAAAACTTTAACAAGACACATCGTTGTTTGAGAGATCGAAACCTGTGACCTTTCCTTGATGTGATGGTCTCTTAAACCAAAAGGTCGCTTTTTTCTTGAAAGATGCAGTGTCCTGCTACACAACACCCTGTTACTAAATCCTCTTCTTTCTGAACTCTCAATAAGCTGACACCACTAACCAGAGTGATCATTTAGTAGATGCAATAGTACATAAACCCAATATCTCTAACTTCAGTTCAAGCAGGTAGGAGTCCTGTGTGCAAAGGCCTGGCCAATTATGCAATAGTGTTGTGCTCACAGCAGCACCATAAAAGAAGAGTTTTCTGGGAAAAGGAAAATGGCTAACAAGCACATGGGGGTATTTCTTTTGGGTCGATTCGCATGAATCAGAGAAGAGGACTTTTGGTTTATGCAAATGTGGTTTATGTATAGAAAAAACATCTTTTGCCTGCATTGACAGATACCTGCTGTTGTGAAAGGCAGAAAAATGGATGTTCCATGACTGGAAAGAGAGGGTAAAAAAAGTTGGAGGAACTGAAAAATGGAAACAGCCAGACTGGCACGGAGAAAAGACGATTTAGAGCCATTAGTGGCATGCGGCCTGGTGAGGAAGGAAGGATTTGATTCCAAGAATGTTGCCCAGCACAAACTTCCAGGGATGAGGCTGTGGCTGCCATATGGGACAATAATTGGAATCATACCAAATTCTCTGCAGTCTGGCTGAGGTCACCATGGCCTCGTCAATAGAAATGATCAGCTCATTGTGGCTGGGTTTGAATAAGTGGACTAGACATCGCATGGGAATAGCACACCTCAAGAGTGTCAGAGGACAGGAGGAAAAGCAGATTTCACCGTGGCAATGTCAGAGCATACAGTTCTGTAGCAATTATAGGGGAAGTTATGGGATGCACCAGTGCCTGTATGACTTACCAAACTGCCAAAGTAGATTGGAAGAGCTGAGGAGAAGCAGAACAGCAAGCATGCACATTTGAGCCTTTTTCTTGTTATATATAAATATTTATTTTTGCAAAATAATCCTGCAAAATTGGAAAAGACAAACTGTTATAATATCGTTTTTATGTCGCTCCATTTCTGGCCAAAATTTACAATCTATTGTCTATCTGCAGCCTGTAAACTTTTATATTCAACTCTCTGTATAAGGGCTCTGCGCTTTATAAATATACCATACACACACATGAGCACACACACTTCTGCTGCATGCATTACCTGATAATGGCATGCTGTGGGTGTACTGAGGTGTTATGGTGGAGTGGCTGACCTAATGCATTAGATTGAGCTCACTGTCAGGTCTTTAAGTAGCTGGGATCAGAGGCAGATACACAGCTAATGGATCCTTCTCTCCGTGGGTGGAATAACACAGTGATAGCTCTATTAAAAGTGGTGGCTAACAAAAAAAAAAACATCCCAAAACTTAAGTTTCAAAAAATGAGAATATAACAATTGGATTGGATAAACATAACAATTTTCACATTTGTTTGATATTCAGTCATGTAATGGACTGGAAATTCAATTTGTCAAAAGGATTAAATGTCGACATTGCTGTGTTTAATTAATTGGGTTGGGGTTGATTTTTTGCATCCACTACTTTTTTACCTTTGTTACTTCATTCAACTTGTTTCACTGGATAAGTACTTTTTTGTGGCAGCTGTGTAGATCATTATCAGAAGAGAACGCTGAGATTTTTCTCATTATCGAGAATGTGTTCTTTGTCTTAAAACAAATCAACAACTCATTTTCAATTACAGGAACATCTCAGGCCAAAGCCTGAGAGTTTGTCTGCTACAGTTGAGGAAGATCTATTAGTCTTTTCTTAACTGCCAAGGAAACGAGTGAAGAGTACAGCCTGGTCTGATCACTATGTGCTCTGGTTTCCTATTTTCCTTTAATGCGTCATTTGAATACTGTACAGATGTTATGAAATGTGGCAGCTGCAAGTTATAAAAATCTGTGATTTGATGTTAGACATTTCATGACTCTGCAGAGTGTGTGTATTATGCCCTCCTCTCTTTAATGTTTTAATAAAGGTCATGCATCAAGAATAAGTCAGCAAGTGATAAACTCTAAACATTAAAAAGGTTAAGAGTTATAGCCACCACAGTATGTTGTACTGTAAAACAAACATTTTATTTTCTTTATTTTCTGTTTATCTTATTTTTTATTTATTGATTAGATGAGGTGGGAGCTGTGGACATACTACATTATATTGTACTTAGAACAATGCTAATGGTCCAACATGTTTTTTCAGAGCAGACTTTGGTGTGGTACACCATTTTTGTTTTGACACGTAGCCTTTGCTGGCCTTCGAAGCATTTCGCAAACAAATTCCTGCAAATGATCCTTTTTGACAGCTGCTTACCTTTGTTTCTGAATAAAAGATGTGATTTAAATTGTATGCAGTCCAAAACAGGTATAGTCCAAGTCTTGAGGTATGTTGACTGGCTACATGCCCAGAACTGGCTGTAAGCCCATACCAAACTCCATTGGCAATAACTGGAAATATGAGGAAACTCTCACAAATATGGAAAAATGAAATAAGATGATACAGAGATTAATAGGTTGTTTGTAGATCAATAACTGTTGTTCATACAACACAAAGCAAATACATGTGATCAGTTGTTTAAGGTATGTTATACTCACATTTGAGCAGGAAATATCCGTGTCAATCTTTGTTTGCCCGTTTCCATAAAATTGCTTAAAAGTGTATTACCAGTGCTATACTGTAGGAGCAGTTAATTTTGCTGTAAAACCCTCCAGATTGAAAAAGAGCCAGAGCTTTTTGTTGTTACTGGGGCTGAGGATTGCATGAAGAAAGGTAAAAAGACAGGAGTTATGCTTGACAGCGTTTACAACACCATGGGTCCATTCCAACAGACCTCAGTCACCTGCAAATTGGACGGCAGAGTATTCAGCTCTGTTAGATTCCAGACCTGGAGAGCAAATAGCTGAGTTGAAAGGGAACATTCAATGGTGTAGGGGAGAACTTATCAACAATTCATCTATTCACTAAAACGTAACAAGCAAGATTAACCATCAGTCATTGTGCATTGGAGTTATTGTATTGCATTGGTGTGTCTTCCAATGGGCTAAGCTTTCCGTGTATTTCCTTCGTTTATTCCAGACATGTTGTTACCCACTTGAGTGGCAAACACCTCGTGTACACCATTTTCCATATCATAATTACGATTTCCATATTAGGTAGGTTTGTCATTATTGATATATATTACCTAAAAAGCGAGACATCCTTCAGGTCACAGTCTTACACATAGACACAGATACCCATACACGCTCACATTCCTGGAAACAAATGAATAAACAAAAATAAACAATCATATAGAAACAACAGGAAGACTTAAAACAGTAAAGCGGTGATGAAAAAAGAAAAGCAAGTTTATAAAATGAATCTACAAACTTACATTATAGTATAGTTAGCATAAGGCTATGCTTGCCAAACCAGTTTGCAGATGCTATTAGCACCCAGGTGTCTGTAGCTAACAGTGCTCTTTGCACCCGGGGTGGATAGCCAATGTAACTATTTACACCCAGGTGTATATAATGGCACAGACAAGCACCCAGGAGTTTGAAGCCAACAAGTAATACAGTATTTATTCTAAAATGAAGTAAAAACTTATTACATCCAGAAGTATTCATTTCTAACTATTATGAGTCATTTTTGCATGAACATGTTTAAGGAGCTCTATAATCACACATTGGCCAAGGCCTTTTAAATTAATCCTTACCCTAAAGTTACCATTAGCCGTTAGCTTTGCTTGCTACCGCTGTTGAAAAACCAACCCTCCATACACTTTTTAATGTTAACACGACACAAAGGCCAAATAGCTGTGACTAATCCCACCCACTTAGTTTTTTTTTATTTCTAAGTAAGTGGTATTATACTTTAAATATATTCAATATTTTCTATCAGTTGCGTTCAATTTTCACAGCACAAGTTATTCGAGGTGTTTACATTACCAGGGTAACACAGGGAGGACTCGAGGAGGGATTTCTGCTTGATCCAGTGATGTCAGTTTAAACCAATAATCCCTGAACAGAGAGCGGGGAGTAGGGAGTAGTCTTTATGTACGCTGTGTAAAAAACGCTCCTCACATGTTCCCTCTCACTGTTTCTGCCTTTGAGCCAGATTTGCCTGATTGGTGTATTTGCACTTAAAAAACATTTTTTTCGGCAGGCTAGTCCATATTTGTGAGTATATATTTTAATATGTCTGCATCGTCCTTTCTTGTGTGTGTTTTCACCTGTCTCAATCTAGAACAAGCAGAGTGTGCTGTCGAGGCAGATGAACCTCAATGGCAAGGACCCGGAGAAGGGAGTGCTGATATCTCACACCATATCAGACCTGAGGATCCCTCTGTCCTACGAGGTGCGACTGGCCCCCATCACCACCTACAGCATTGGAGACTACGTCGGCCGCATCATACAGTATTCAGAACGTGAGTCTCACTGAAAAATATTCTCATCAAGTATCTTTTTAGATAGAAGTTTAGAAGTTATTAATAATTGGACTGTGTCTTAATCAGCATTATTGTCTTTACAGCCTACACCTACCCAAGACCTTCAGGTGAGACTTCTCTCGCTCGCTCTCTTTTCTAATTTTTTTTTTTACATTTCACCATGGTGAGCTTGTTGTTGTGACCTGATTGATGACTGGGTGGTGAAGTAAGTAAGGCAGGTTGAATTTCGATGCAAGCTAATTTAGCTTGTATGCTGCCAGCAATGTCGGCATAAGTTTGTCAAGGCAATGTTTCTCATGGCCTTGGATGTGATTAAATCTTGTTGCTAGGGAGTAAAGTTGAGTATGAAATGTGAGAATGTGAGAAAGCAATTGCTAGGAGCAAGTCTGTGGCTTTTAAAAAGTATGCATCAAAAAGTGGCCATAATTGGAGGTCATGAGCCTGATTTATACAATGTGATTGGTTGAAACCCTTTTAGAAATCTAGCAACCGGATGGTGAGCCTGGCAGATGTTCTGTCTACACAGCATGTCATGATATCTTGTTGAAAGCCGGCTAAATTAATCTTAAAAATCAGAATAATTACCAAAGGAAAAAGTGGCCATGTCAGTTTTTCCTTTGGTCCCTTGACCTCTGACCACAAGATATGCGAATGAAAATAAATTCTATGGGCACCTCCACTGTACAGACACGCCCACTTTATGCAGTTTGATGTTCCCAGCTTTCAGACAATGTCTACTTCTTAACACAGAGTTCCGAGCTGGTGGTACCTGAAGTGTGAAAATTAAGAGAGCGTTGTAAAAATAGCACACACGTCATTTTACATCCATGTACAGTTCACTGTTGTAAAGTTTCTGTGAATTTAGATGATAAAACCACCAACATAGGTTTAGGGCAAAAACCTCCTGGTAAGGCGTTATAAAAGACAGCTGGAAAAATATATAAATATATCAGAAATGCTGGAAAGGAAGCCACAGAAGTTACTTACAAAATGTAACTTGAAAGTTCGTCCCCTGTCCCCCATCTCCACTCCTCTTAAAAATGGGGCGAAATTATATATGGTTAAAAATGTATGGACACATACTTAATAAAACTTTGTTTAAACCACATTACGTATCACCTAAATGTGCGCCTCCGTTTCCCTCTCCCCTCGCGCCCCTCCTCTCTCGCTCTGTCTCGCCTCCTGCACTAACTCCTGCTTTCTGCCTCCCTCTCATCCTCTCTCTCTCTCTCTCTCTCTCTCAGTCAATTGCAACTTGTCTATTTTCTTCATTAAGAGACACGCAGCATTTTTCTGGCAGGAGTGGCAGTTGGCTCCGCCAGGGTGAGGCAATTAAAACAACAGCAGATTGGAACAGACTGCGAGAACAACAGTGCAAATTGAAAAGAGCGCATGTAGTGGAGCAGGGTGTGAATAGTAATAGATTAGCTCCCTGAAACAAAGAAGCGCACACGAGCCATCCTCGTGGGTAGCGCGAGCCATATGCATCTGCAGCGGACTGTGTGAGTGTGTGTCCGGGAAGCTTTTGCAGAATCTGTCAGCTTGGGTGGCTTTGGATAGCTGTCGTTGTACTTGCTTGCTTCCATTTTCGTTTTGTTTGGTGAGTCTCTGATAACGGCAAAGCCCTCCAGATGGGCTCATGGCGGGGAAAACACCACAGAGAGAAGCCCTTCTATCTGGCTGAACAAGACACGTTAGCATCAAGGATATTGACAATTCCCTCGCAGAGGTCTTTCTTAGTTTTGGGGAGATGGGAGAAAATTGTCATTTGAAGATCCATCTGATCATAGCTGTTATTGTGAGAATAATATGAATTCAAATGCTTGGAAAGTAAAAGTTACACTTAATTTCTTTGCATGCATAACATGCTGGACTTTACTCATCCAAAATATGAGTCTCAGAGCTCACATTTTACAGAGGTTCACTGCAGCAATCCATGCATTAACTTTCTAGACTTCAAATGATTCACTCTTGCTGGATTTCTTCAAACACTTCTTAATTGGAGATACACCATAAAAGACCTATACACCTCCACAACGTTCCCATTCAGAGAAGTTGTAGCTCTCTCCTTTATTATAATCTTTTTCTTAGTAGTGGTAGATGTTTTTTCTTACTGCCTGAAAAGTGTCAACAAATTTCATATTTGAAATAAAGACTATAATAAATGTGTGTAAACCACGGTTCAGGAGGTCAACAGCTCTTCCCCTGATAATTGTGCTGCTTGCTTCCTCATTCTGTTCTCCTGAATTTCTCCAGGCTACAAGCCTTTTTAGTCAGAAATCCTGTAAGAGCAAAAACCTTTTGATAAAGGCATTTTTCTGTGTTTTTTTTCTTACATTTGGCACAGTCTGACCTCATCTTAGTTACCTTTAAAATCTTGTGCATGTGGGAGTCATGCATTAGAATAAGCATAATATGTGTAAGCCACTTTAAGTTTCACATTATACTCCCGGCCTCCTACATGGTGCCTATCATTTTGTCAGTAATTGCCGGCTGTCTGATCTTCACATTTGAAGTGCATATTGCACAGGTTATTATACAGCTATACCGCCATATTATGGTAAAAGTGGGTCGTAAAAAACATGGATAATGTCACCTATAGTTTGGATTAGTCACCTGCCGAACATATTAATTGAATATATTTCCCGCTCTCTTTTTTTCTCTAATCACACACACATTTTCCAGATCATGTGTGTGGTTTTGAGGATGACAGGATCTGCGGCTTCTCTCAGGACCGGAGTGATGTCTTTGACTGGACAAGACAGAATCATCTGACACAGAATCCCAAGCGATCTCCCAATACCGGCCCTGAGACCGACCGCAGTGGAACTAAAGAAGGTAGCTGAGGAATCATTTTATGGGTTCAGCAACCAGGTCTGTTCAGTCTGCCACTACAAATGACATGACTTTACACTTTCAAATTACATGCAATACATGCACCAAAATCCAATTTTGCCAATCCAAATATTGTCCCTACGAGTTGCAGAAGATCGACATGTGATTTTAGATAAATGTAACAATTGCTGTTGTTAAAAGGATGAAATTTGGCTGCGTTCAGGTTACAAAACATCAAAGGTTGGGGCATAACAGTTCCTGGTCAGGCATAATAGTTTAAAGAGTAAAATAAATGCACGTAAATGCCAGAAGGAATGTAGTTACGAGGACAACCTACTCGCAGTGACAAAAATGTGATGCCCCACCGCTCCCACTTACCCTACTGCAATTTATGTGCTTTGTACTCCGCATCTGCGTCATTCATAATTACCATGGCCACTAGAGGGCGCCATCAAGTCCAAACGGGGGGGTAGGAGCTGGCAAATTCACTGCACGTAATTTGCAAGTGTAAATTAGTGTTATTTTCATGCAGATTGAGAGGGTTGGGCTGGGTTAAGCTATGTGCAAAGTATTTGTAGTAGTATATTTCACAGCGTTCAATTGCACAAAAGCTTTAATTTTGTTGTCTTGTTGGTTTCAGGATACTACATGTACATTGAAGCATCGCGGCCGCGTGTTCCTGGGGACAAGGCTCGACTCCTTTCTCCACTTTTCAATGTGACCTCAGTCAGGGGCCCCAAGGGCTCCGGCAGAGTCCCATACTGTGTCTCTTTCTACTACCACATGAAAGGCAAACATATTGGTGAGTAGCACAGCGGGAAATAATGTTACTAAGCATACACACACACAAGCATATGAGAGCATCCACAAAAAATCGAAGACAATCATGGATAACGAGCAAGCTGAGACCTGATACTATCAAGTTTGTCATATCGCTGGGCTTCTGTCAAAAGCTGAACTCTGTGCTTGACCCTCGCTTGTAGAGCTTGTCAGACACAACAACGTAGGTGTGTGCGTGTGCGTATGCATGCACGTGTGCGCGAGAAAGAGAGGGAGGGGTGTGTGTGTGTGTGGGAGTGGTGTTTCCAAAGTTCTGGCTGTATGTTTCAGCTTGTGCCTGAGTGTGTGTTTGGAGGTGGCTGAAGGGGGCAGTGGGTGTGTGATTTATGGCAGTGGCAAGACACAATCAGTCATATGGGGGAGCTGTTCATCATAATATGCTCTGTCACACAGCTAGAATGCATGCATCTTGTAGTCTACACACCTGCACACACACGCATACTTTAAAACACACCCACATAAATACTGTATAGAAAAGTATAGATTCTCACAAAAAACATACAATAAAAGTTGCAAATACATGAAGGCACATCTGTATTTACCTACAAACACAAAACACACACACACACACACACACAATGTTGATTTATGTGTCCATACCCCAAGCATGCAGGCTTCACTGTAACATTTGTTACATTCTGACCTGCCCTGTCTCCAAAGGATGTTACAGTGTATAAAAGGACACAATGTTGGTGAATGAATTTATGTTTGGGAATTCCTAAATGAGAGAAATTGTGTTTTTTTTGGAGGTTTAAATACACAGAGGAGCTCATTCATTTCTTTCAAGTTCACAAAAGTCTGTTAGTCGGTGCACCAGTTTGGTGAACTAACAAAACGAGACTTCTGACTTTGGTGATCCACTTCTTTTCTCACTTGCAATGCAATTAAATTTGGATCACACATTCATGGTCATGTGACAATGAACTGTAATAACTTTGATCCTTTAATTTACATCTAGCGCCATCATCTAGTTTCATTCAGTTTCATTGAATCACCAAATACCTGCAAAAAACTGTGCCATCAGCCTCAGCTGTGTTTCGTGTCAAGATGTCGTCACGCTACATGCTGAGCATCTAGCCAAGTGCAGCCTGACAGAGCCACTAGCATAGCTGTACACTAAGTCTTGTTTCCACTGGTTGAACTCCTGCTTCAGTTTGTTTGCTTTTCTCACGTGGTTGCAGCACTGATGAGTGTGAAGTGCCTGATGAGTATTCAGTTCTAAATCAAACACTGTGAAAAGTTGAATAGCATCATCTCACCTGCAGGCAGACAGTAACACTATTTAGTGAGACTGTTGACACTCACATAGATTTGCATACATTTGAAAATGTACCAAAGAACCGTAAACACACACACAAAAGCATGTTGATGTTGAGATTCATTGACTCATTCAACTCATGTATTTAATTTTATAACTGTTGTGTACAACGTAATTAAATGCAGCCAAATACATCAGTATGGACGACAGAGAAGGTCCAGTATCATCCTTTGACGCTGTAGTGCTGAACCCACTGAGAGTTAGCACAGAACTCTTTTATAGTCGTTTTTCTATACATATTTTACTGAGTCTGTTGCCAGAGTCTGAAATAATGATTAAATCGTGCCTCATAAATGCTACCTGTTCACCAGCAGTAATTATGTAGCTGCTAGACAAATCATTATTTTGTAAATGGAACATTGATTGACAAAATCCACAATGCCTCATTAGGCTGGCTTACGTCATCTTTTTGCAAATGCCCATGTCCCCCGTACAAACTGAATTACCAAGTTGGCATTTTAAAATGTATACACCCTGGAAGCTGTTTTGAAAAAGCTCTGTTTTTTGGGCACGAAATGCCAATAACACTGCCTGCCAAACCAAAAAAATCTGAATGCTAAATTAATCACCTAATGAATACTGAGCTTAGCCAGAAACATATTTGTAGTAGAAAACTTCTTCTTGTGTGTTCCTGATGAAAATGTAAGTGGGCAGTTAATACACTAGCAATAAGGAACCATGTAGAACCTGAACCAGTAATGTATAAGTGGCAGTTTAATTTTTCTTTAAAAATCTTATTCTTGCCTGAAAAAAAAAAAAACTACTACTTCATTTATTAATTTATGGATGCAGATTATTTTTTAAACAAATTCTGCTAAAATGAAAATCAACTTCCGGTAGTTGGCCCGTTACATAATTTAGATATCATTATTTTAGGTTCATTTCTATTCAATGTTTTGGTTATATTATAGCCACAAAATGATCCAAAATAAGATGAATACCAGCGACACAGTGAGTTTGTTTTCTTTACTTTCTCTCATCTCTTACAAGAGATTTCTGCATGTTAAAATTGAAACCACTTCATGTGTAATCTGTAATGGATGATACAGCATTACTTAAAGTGTTAATGTTTCATGGCAAAACAATAAGACACCACAATGCAACATCACTCACACAGCACTTTCTTACGATTAGTACATTCTGTTGCCAGTTACGCCCAGCTCTGCTACAAGCCCTCCCCCAATTTACTCTGTTGTTTTCCCAGTCTGTTCCAATCTGTTGTCACTTTAATTGCCTTACCTTGGCAGAGCTCACACTCCTGCCAGGGAGACACAGTGTGACTCTTAATGACAAAAAGAGACAAGATGAGGATAAGACAGAGGGGGTCAGTGAGAGGAGAGATGAGATGAGAAGAGTGAGGGGAGGATGGGGGTGGAAAGGCTCGGAAAGAAAAAAGGAGGCTTAATGAAGAGAGAGAGAGAGCAAAGAGGATACTAGGAAAAAGAGACGGACCGAGAAAAATGAAGAGCGACAAGAAAGGAAGTACGGGCAAACAAGGAAGAGGAGGCATAGAGGGGAGGTAGAAAAAAAAGGTCTGAACAGAGAGCTGCAGGAGAGGCCATCAACTCGTTCATGTTCAGAAGGAGTGAGAGGATGCTTTATGCTGAAGCACTCTAAAGTTTCAATGTACTCAATCGTATAGTGCTAAAGTACTATAAGTGTTAAAGGGGTGCATATGTTGATAGCATTTTGGTACTCTGACACAAAGAAATTTTTAGAAATGCTGTTGAAATGTTGCTCTTTTCCGACCCACATATACTGTTTTATAATCACGAGGTTATGCGAGTATGAAACAGTATATTTTGAGGATTTTTGCAAAACAAGGAGAAAAGCATAATGCTGTTTGACGAGTTTGGGTTTTAGGTGTGAAATAGGCCAGCACTGCAAATAAAGACCTCCCCAATTGATGTGTTTTGTTGTTCACCTTAATGTGTTTCTCTTTTGGCTTGCTGGCAGCAACAATAAACAACATTTAATTAGTTTTCTTTGGCATTGGGTCGTACTTTAGACTGGCTCAGGTTTGCAGGGTGCCACTGGCAAGTTTACTTGGAATCACTGGATTATTTTCACTTCAGAGTGATGGAAAAGCAAATTAGAGTTTCAGGTTATTTAAATGTTGCACTTGTTGTATGTAGTTTTGTTTTATTAAGTAAGACTTTTAATTAGTTTGCTGTATGGATGTTGAGAGAAATATCTGTCTGACAAGTTAGTGGTCATTACCTGAAACTACCAAAAGTAATGTATTACACATTATCAATTACTTTAAAAATGTAATGCTTTACTTGAATTGATTACTCTCAGCAAAAAAAGGAATTTTTACCCTGCCCATCACATTGCTCTTGCTCTGCGATATTACTTGAGATAATTTATAGTTAACAATAAAGATATCAGATCAGATGATGGACAGCAGATTTTGTTTCAAATGTGTCACTGCAAAGAAGCTAAAAATGATAAAACTACACACATCTTCAACCCAGCAGCACAAAAGATCTTCACCATCAGCACAGTTTCAAGGTGGACACCCAAGATCAGTGTAATCAATCAGCCCAAATGTCTCCCCTGCTATTCCTGAGTTGTGATGTTAAATAATGGCCATACAAGTGTTTTATGTATACAGTATGTATGTATTTATGTATATATACATATAACAGTGTGTCACAGTGAAGTTGACTGTTGACCATTTGGATATAAAATAAAATTTTCTCATCATTTTATCCTATTTGACATTTGTGTGAGATTATGACATAAATTTTCAAGTTTTGGTCGAAACGTGTTTTGTAAGAGGACAGTTCAGTTCATCATTGAGTCCAATTAAAATTCTCCTGTTATCTCGTTCACCAGGGACAGATAAAATATGAATGTACCTATGCACGGACAGATGGACAGCCAGACAACATAATGCTTGGCACCATGGCTGTCCCCAGCATGCAGGCATAAAAAGTTTAAATGGCATAAGTACTTCCTTTAACAGGCCAAACCCATTTGCTTACTTACCAACCCACTGCTTTATAGAAGACAAGTCCAACTTATTTAATGTGTTCAGCACTTAAAGTGAATCCTTGTAGATTTTACATGTTTCCCTTAAATGGATACTTTGCTGATTTTACACAAGCTTAGTGTCACCCCAGTGTGCGTGACATACTTTGCTGTGTTGCTAGCGCATGGAATCACTGATGAGAGTGTTGGCATCTGGCAAACCCATGTTGTTGTTTAGCAGGGAAAGCCAGAACACAGACTGTAATTCTTGGTGCACAGTTGAGCACAGCTCTGGCTCTGATGCTAACTAGCACCAGAAATAGAGATAAACAGGACATGAACTCTATTAAGGCGCAGATGAGGGACAGAGGGAGGATAGATCCAATACGGGCCTACTTATAATTGTCGAAAAGAAAGACATCTGAGTTCAAGTATAGTGTATGTGTCCTTCTGTCTGTGTGTGGCTGTGTATTTTTGCTGTCCTCCCCACTCATGATTCTACTGACAAGTAGCCCTGATAGAGCTGTGCCTTCTCCTCTGCCTCTCTGACACTCTTACCAACACACTCTGCTTTACCTCAGTCCAATCAATAGACTGCTTATCAGAGTCCTTTTCCCTCTGCCTTGTGTGTGTTTGTGTGTATGTGTGGGTGGTGATGGTGAGGGTGCAACAGAGAGGAGGAGGAGAGACAGAGAGGATGGGTGGTGAGTGAGGAAGGAGACAACGAGGCTCAGATGTGGAGGTAGCATGAGAGAGTGGGCTGAGCAGGTGAAAGTGGGCTGCACCAGCATTAGCCAGTGTTTCTCTCCGTTATATAACTACAGTGCCGCCTATGTCCTTTCAGCTTTAATGTTATGAGCAGTTGCATGCAACTGTTTTATGTGGCTATTGCAGCTGCAATATCAGTACATCATTTCCCCCACAAGCATTCTGCTGTTTCTATCTGCACAGAGCAAGAACTGTAGACAACCTGACAATGTCACCCTGCTGTTAAAGCAGCAGTCTGACATTTTGGGAAAAAAATGCTAATTTGCTTTCTTGCTGAGAGTTAGAGGAGAAGATCAATACCACTCTCATATACACTCACCGGCCACTTAATTATGTACACCTGTTTAACTGCTCGTTTATGCAGATATCTAATCAGCCAATCACATGGCAGCAACTCAGTGCATTTAGGTATGGAGACATGGTGAAGACGAGTTCCTGAATGAGGAAGACAGTGTTCATAAAGACTGGAAACAGGGGGAAACAATTGGCATGTCTTTGTCTCAAAGAAACAAAATCCATCGATCAACATCTCTAATTAACATTAATTACCCTTTATATCCTGTTTGTTAGTTAAGGTTCTAAAGAGATATATGCAGGACAGGTTCTGGACTAGATACTAGAATGTATCCACTATAGTTTAATTTGCTGTGCTTATGTCATATTTAAAGCTCCTGAAAGTATATTTACTCTTCATAATATAAAAGTTATTTTGCAGTGTCTCTCACCACCTGTCAGTCAGTCAATTCTCCTGACCCCCCACCACTTCCACCTCATCCAAGACTAGCACACACATTCACACACTTAAAGGCACACTGAATTTCCTGAGCTGCATCACCATGAAAAATCAACACAGCTTTAAGTGAGTTAATTCAGAGCTTTACATAAGCACCAACTGTTCACTCACGTGCAGCCGGCTACTGTATAAGGCTGTAATATTTTGATTCTAATGAAATAGTTTTGATTAACAAGTTGTGATTCACTACAGTGTGTAGTAACGGTAGTGACGTGCCTATCTGTCTGTATCACTCCAGCCCCCACATGATCCCTGTGTGTACAGGCCAGTCAGAGGTGATTCAGACACACTGCTGCATACGCCATTTGGTAGCTGCGAGCTAACATTAGCTAACATTGAAAGTTGTGTTAATCCCGATTAAGCTAAACTTTATACATTGTTAGTGTTAATTACTAATGGTATGAATGACTTCCTGTCACTAAACATGTAGCTTTCAAAATAGGAGCACATGGATGTGTTAACAGAATCCACCACAGAACTTACAAAAATGCTGTCAAAATATGATGCTTTAAATAAAACATACAAGAACCCTTATCTACATTTACATGAATTCCCTACATGTTAACAAGCAGGTAGGCAAACTTATACGATCAGTGTATATGATGGAATAGTGGCATTAGAATCTGCCAGAGGCCACATCATTTGGTTTTTATGGCATACATTTTCTCCCAACTGGCTGGCTACTATATGTAGTGGAAAGCCCAATCGTCAAAACATTTATTTCAGGTGTTTGCTCACATTATTCTCTCAAAATGCACATTGATGCATTTAAAATGTACAGATGACTGAATTAATGAGGGTCTGTTGATGTCCTAATAGTGAGGTTTTCATGCTAAGCTAAGTTAACTAGCTACTGGCTCCAGGTTCATATTTAACAGGCACATATTGTATATGGATTTCGTGATCTCTGTTAGCTCTCATAGCCTGAAATCCATAGGTTATGACAAATCTGACAAATTTAGATCCAAGCACATCTTTGAATTGCTATATTCTTCACTTCTCGTGAATTTATAGGCTCATTAAAATGATTTTTATGGCAGGTTGCTTTTCTGTACCACATACAGACATGTTATTGGCCTTCCCTGTTTGCCCCCATGAACAGCACACTTTCCTTAGTCACACCTCTCTGGTGACAGAGTAGGAAGTTAATTACTGCCAGCCTGCTGCTCATTTCAAGGTTTAAAGAACATTAAGTCAAAGACACATACACACAACTGAACGACAAACATTTGTGTTCACAGGCACGATCTACATGCACACTCTTAGTGTATGTTTGCACATGCATAAACATATATAGAGTATATAACACACAGATACCATGCTCCCGCCTGTGTATTTATTTAAGAGACTGGTGGTTGGTTAATGTTCCAATTAGGAGCTGGCTGAGGATCGTTAAGAAGATGAATGGTGCTCTCACACCTTAGAGACCAGAGAGAGAGAGAGAGAGAGAGAGAGAGAGAGAGAGAGAGAGGCTATTTGGATCACATTCTTAGGGCTTGAATGTTGCCATTCTCTCTAGCTTGTTATTCAGGATTCAGGACAATTGATTTTTATGTCATGTCTCCACAGTACTTACAAAAAAAACATGTTGTTTTTGTTTTTTAGAATTAGGAAATACATACATTTTTTGTGACATTTCCATCTATAGTACTTTATCTCTTTCTTCATCCTCACTGCTGTTCAGGAAACTGCTGAGAAACCCCTCATTGTCAATATTCATGGGGAAACTATGGCTCCCCTGAAAGCCCTTGTTGTTGTCTAGTTTTTGGTTGTGAAGCATCATGAGGCTGTGATTTCCCAGAAGTCACAGCAGGTAATTTTATTTCATTTAATTTCAGAAAACATCTTCCTACAATGAAATGCTACTATGGGGACTAACACTTTTACAAAAGAATACAAGTGGGGTCACTGAATCAACAAGAGTCTCACTTTCCAGTGGTCCCCAATTTATGCACTTCTCAGAAATGTTTAGAGGCCTCAATTTTCAGATTTCTTCAAGTACAATACAATACAAATAACACATTTATACAGAGAAAAACTGCTGTTTTTTCTGCAAACTGCTAGGGATAAGCATAAAGTGGGCATGTCTATAAAGTGGAGACTCTTGGGTATCCATTTTTATTCAGACATCTGGAGGTCAGAGGTCAAGGGACACCTTTAATATGGCCATGACCATTTGAACGTTTAAGTTTGTTGCTTCTTCCATACACATCATGACATCAGTACCAATGGATTCCTTGGGTTGTTTAGTTTTATGTTATACCAGTATTTTCAACCTTGCCGTAAAACATCTTAAAGACAGGAATGTCCATATTTTAGAATAATGGGGTGGCACCCGGGGTGGGAAATCAGATTGGCATCTCCCAGAATCAGACATGCAAGACGCAGAATCTTGGCTTGAATCTTGAGGAGTTGTAGCACTTATACAGTGAGAAATACCGTAAACAATTCACACAGTGCACTGCTCTGTTCACAGCTACAACATTACTGTGAAATTCATACTCACCGTTACACACACTCTCTCTTTGTCTCTCTGTCTCAACTGCACACTTACTAACAATACACACTCAACCTACGCAGAGTTATTCCTTGAAGGAGTTAAAAGTAAGAGTTAGAAATACATTTGAAAACCCTCGATGCTTCGGCCCCGCAGGGAGTCTCAGTGTTTGCAATACACTGGCAGACACCCCGTATCAGCACTCATCCAAGGGGCCTTACACATTTCATTTCCACCTAAATGTCATCCACATACCATATGTGACCTTAGAGCTTCACCCTGGAATATGCAGTATGCAATGAATGTGTTGCCACATCCTATATCCAGTAAATTAGGTGAGGTCCACAGCTCAGCCGTGGAAATATGTGGTGCAGAGTTTTGATCCCATAGATTTTAATGAAAAGAAAAAACCCTTAATTTTCTATCTGCTGTTTAATATTAACAACTTGACTGCAGCTACCTGTTTGACACTGACAGAGCAGAGCGTGCTGCTCTTGTTGAGGAGCTGTGAGAGATTCATTCATTTCTCTGGGATACAAGCAGTGGCCACAATCAATTACTTTCTGCTTCTCTTGTGACTGTAAAGAATCACTTACATTATTTTAAGTATGTTTGGATCTATTGTCTTAATATAGTGCATAAAGAGCACTTAGTGCATAAACACAAATGTTACAGTTCAGATTGAGGCATCTGAACTGCTCAGAGCTTTGTTCCAGCACGTCCACTGCATTTTCATTCAATATGTGCCCCTCTCTGACTGTCAAGACGAAGACATATGTCTATGTTGGTGGATATAAATCATTATGTGTGGGTTGGTATGTTTAAATTAAATGTTTTGCCTTTAGATTTCAATAATCTTAATGTCTTTCAGCTTAGCATAACTCAGTATTGAGTCTTTGCTCATTGACAGCTCCCTGACAGTTTCTAATGATCTGTACTGTCTGTGTGCATATTTTTCACAGGCACTCTCAATGTGCTTCTGAGAGTGAGAAGCATTGCCTCTGTGGACACGGTGGTGTGGACCAAGTCTGGTCACCAGGGCCCAGAATGGAGGAAAGCATTCTTCGACATCAGCCCCAGTGGACCCTTCCAGGTAATGGCTTGGCAGTTACTTTTCGTCCCAGCATAGAAAATTATAAAAACAATAATGCTGCAGTGGAGAAAGGGCTTGTACTCTTAAATCTGCAGTGTAATATTTTGCCAATGTATATGGAAAAACACATGCAGACCAGAGGCCCTAGTAAGCTGATATGTGTTACATAATGGGGCTTTAAGGGGCTGTATGACCTGGTCAGCTGTTTAGAGTTGAGAACTGTTTGCTTGACTTTGGAAGATCTCGACCACTGAATTGAAGTCAGCTCCTAGCACTTGCCTCTCAAGGGTTAATTTCCACCACATGCTGACTACATTGTCAGGCCTACTTTGTCTTGCTCTTAGAAGAAAAAAAATTGAATTTTATGCTCTTATGTTCACTGTATTCCCTTTTTCTGTCATCTCTCCCATCTTTGAGACATTTCCTCTATTGTGTCTTTCCCCGAGAGGAAGGCCTCCACTGCAGCCCAGATAGAACAGGAGGGGGGTTATACTCTGGCGGGATTCAGGGAAATTCCAAAAAAATGGGCTTGAATTTGATCAATTTTTCACAAGAAATACTCCAAAGTAACATTTAAAGCTCCAAGGAACCAGAGAAAGTCATCAAATGTAGATTTCTCCCTTTTTTTTTTAAAGCCCCCAGAATCATTCCCATTTCATGTACAGTGATTACTGAGTTAACACACATCCAGCGTCTCTTTTCCTTCTTTGTGGAAGTTTAATATCAACAGGCACTAGAAGTGAATGAAAGTTTTTAGCAGCAGAATGGCAGAAAGGTTATAGGAAGAACTCAATGTCTGTGTTGGCAAGCATCTGCCCTGTTAGTGCCCTGCCAGCACCTAAGTCTCAGGTTTTAAATAATGAGAGAGTTTGTTCACTGCAATCAATATACTGTGATTTATCAAGCCACACACATTTCTGAGAATGGTTGTACCAATGAAGGTGGTGAAAAATATGATAGATTTGAATTAAGCCCAAGCTTTTAAATGAGAGATGACGGAAAATATCTATTTTATTAAATAAATGTGGGTGCAGCATTTTGACATTTTAGTACTGAGGGGAGTATTGATAAATGAGGCCTCTGAGTGAACATTCAGCTCATTTTCTGCTGAATGTCAGCAGCAAGTCTATCCACACAGTTACCAGAGGATTATTCGCTTCATCAAGAATGTGCTGATCTCAGGGTGGAGAACAAGGTTTCACACCAATTTGAAAGAGCCAACTAGCATGCATATGTGGATATTGAGTGTCACTAGAATGGAAATAATAAAGAAAATAAAACTGCGAAGGGTTCAAGTATCAGCCAAATGTAACTAATCCAAATGAAATGCATCTTTTTAGTTCCCACACTTAAAAATACAATACCAGAATCAGAACTAGTTAATTGTAAGGTTTCCTGAGGTTGTGATTATCCAAGAGGTCACAACAGCTCATTTTAGGTCAGAAAGATCACACCTCCGTGAAATGCGACAATAAGGGACTGACATCACTACACAGGAATAGTTGTATGTAATATGCAATTCCAAGACTGCATGAGAAAATTGCTTGGATTAGCATAAAATGGAGGAGGACCCAAAGAACCCATTTCCATTCAGATGTTTCGAGGTCAGAGGTCAATGACCAAATGGTGGAATGGCCATGTCAATTTTTCCCCAGCTTAAATCTTTGAATGACAGCATCAGCTTGACAAAAAACCGGAGGATCCCAGCTATTTATTTACACCCAGAGTTATACAGAGGTATCAGATCTGCACTGTGTCAGTGTCAGGGGACAGATCAGTGGATATAGGATGTTATTGAGCGTGGATTTATTTACTAGAGTCTAAATCCATGTATGTTACTCTGAATAGAGTTTGAATGGACAGGTGCACCGTGGGACCCAATATATTTACTTACTCACCAGCCTGTCTTACTTGATTTGCTTTTACAAGAATGTTTACTTCTTATTATAACACCCTTCAAAACGATATGTTTAACCGTCTGAACCCCAAGCCATTTTCCAGGATCTTTCGCTCTCTTTAAATGTTATTCACTGTGGCCTTGTATTTCACTGCAATATAAAAGTCCGGCACAGAATCAGCACAATCATTGCTAGAAGCGTGAAAAACTCAAAAATGTGTTTTATGCAGAATAGCACGGTTAAAATGACATAAGCCATAAAAAGATTTTTTTAAAGCAAGTTGAATTTCTCTGAATATATATATGCTTTCCTTAATGGAATAAAATGGAACAGACTTTTCCAAGTGTCATAAATATAAGGAAATTAGGTCTCCACATGCTATGCATATTGAATTATTTGCATTTTGACAGCCTCTACTTGCAACATCTCCTGTCCTCTCCTCTCTGCTCTGTGTAAACAGCCTGCAGTTCTGTCTGATTTTCAGTGAATATCTGTCATGTGACCATTCATCTTAGCAATATCATTCATGGCTTCCAGGGTGGGCCGAGGAGAGTAGAATTTAATATTTTTAACAGGATCGGTTGGTGCAAACGGTTTATTTTTGGCAACATTTTAAATGACACACGTAGAATATAGTGATTTTGACAGAAATATCACAATTTTAAGCTTCTTTTTGGTTACTTTTTCTAACAGAAACTTTCATAACCTATGATCTGTACATGACCTTTAGAAAGTTCAAATTCCAACCATAACGACTGTTTCTTTCTCTGATCTTTCAAAGAAAACATACGTTTCAGTGGTTCGGTTCAAAGCGACTTTGAACTAATGTGAACTGTTGCTCGTGTCTAAAATTCTGTCCAAGCTCAAATTAGGCTCACAGGGTACAGCCTTTCCTAGTCTGAGCTGAACTATAATTTTTTACTTGTTTAAGTTCAGCTGCAGTTTAAAGTTTAAGTTCATTGTACACAGTCAATAGTGAGAGAAAATGGACTGGGAATCATAACAGAGGAAGCGCCTGTGTTTGAGCACTGTCTGTTGACACATCACTGAGGTCCCTTCGGCTCTTTGGCAGCTGCGCTTGCAGTTAGCTCTTCCCTGTTGGGATGTGGCCAAGTAAACTTTATGACTCAGTCCTCCTTTCTTACTGGACTCTTCTTCTCCTACTCATTTCCCCTTTTTCACTCACTGTGTTTATTTGTGTGCATGTGTGTGTACCTCAGTAACAACCCAGCAGAGAGAGGGGGAAAATGATGACAGGTTTTATTTTGCGTGCTTCCATGTGTTTCTCCATCTCTTTCAGTTTTTTCTGTATTTCTCTGCGTATCTTTTTCTCTGACCCTGTTCTGGGACAGGCGGACCAGTTGGGTCGATTCTTACCCTGGTCCGCCTCACACCCCCGTGTCTCAAGGCTGATGACTAATGGCTCTAAAATCAACACACACAGGAAAGAGAATCTTCAACTGTTCATACACTCTCCTCTACACACATTTCTCTCCATCTATGTAACACAAACACCTTTACATGCATAAACACTAAGTTAGGTCCACACACATACAGACAAAGTCTTTCTTTAAACACACACACACTAGTCTCCTATCCCCTGCAGCAATTAGCTATGACAGGTCAATTAACAGGCTTATTTATGAGCTGGGGATGCCTGCTAGTTGTGTTGTAATGATTCCAGATACTCTCTGTACGTGCATGGGGGAAATTGAATCCATGATGAATGTGGGCTGAAGGCCTTAGCTAGGGGCTGCATTTGCTCTTCATTAACTATGCCTCTGCAACACCATGTTTCTTTCACCATTAAAGGGAAAATTAAGTCGGAAACAGTGGGCATACTGTATGTTTTACTGCTCCTCTGTGATGTTGGATAGTGCAGAGTTTATCGTATTTGCATGTTAACGAGTCTCTTAGATAAAACTTTTAAACTGCTGCACACACACACACACTATTCAGTACAATCAATGTGTTCTCTTTACCTACACATGTAGCTAATTTTGTGTCAGCTCTTAAACTGTCACACTTTCTGGTTGACCGTGTTGGTTCAGGAATGAGGAGGCTACCTGGTTGGCTGTTTTGCAACTGTCTCTCATAATTTATTTAATCTTTTAATCTCATTTATTATTTTTTATATTTATTTGTATCACCATGTCCCAAAGAATTGCCAAGATAGTTGCACTCAATTAAATGATGTGTGAATATGTTCATTTCAATTCATTGAAAAAATACAGCAAGAGGTCGCTGGTTCGATTCTGACTTGTGGCTCCTCAGTATGGAGTTTTCTTGTTCTCCCCATGTGTGCGTGGGTTCTCTCCAGGTCCTCTGGTTTCCTCCCACAGTCCAAAAGACAAACATGCAGGTTTAATTGTTGACTCTCAATTGCCTGGAGGGGTGAATGAGAGCATGAGTGGTTGTTTGTCTTTATGTGTCTGCTCTGTGATAGTCTGGCAACCTGTCCAGGTTGTACCCAGCCTCTTGCCAAATGCCAGAACTTGTGACCCGAGTTCGGATAAGTGGTGAATGAAGCTTCATGACTTACAATTAGGGGGTTTAATCAGGTAGAATTTAGTCTGTCTCACCATCACTTAAGGGGACAGTTAACCCCAAAAGCAAAACTACCTTTTTTTTCTGGCTATAATAAGTTCAGCTGCTAACCCTGTTTACAGCAGTAATTCACCAAGCTTTTTGACTTCTGCCTCCTTCTCTAAACTGGGAGTGTGCAGATGGCCATCTATAGGATAAGGCATGAGGATAAGTGCCTCATACAACCCCACTTTAATGCGACCTACCCATTTAAATTTCTACATAAACCTAACAACAGCCATTAACATAGTATAGAGCACATAACACAGTTGTAGAGTTATGATCAGCTGTACTTTCATCCATCTGGAAGAACAATTAAAAGAGATGGCTGGTCATTACAGCCTACTCAAAAAGTGTATAGATAATGAATGGGGGAATCTGTAAAACATGTAGCTTGTGCCAGCCTATTTATAAATAGTTAACATATTCTCATGAAGGGGTTCGTAAGACTTCCTATGAAAAAAAGTTTAGAAAAGTAAATAAATGCCCGATAAGGATGATGTTACTACTGTAAATTACATAGTTTCATAAAAACACAC
>CAFUXE010000016.1:69430-83006 GCA_903364295.1 Serranus cabrilla | reverse complement strand
TATCA
This sequence comes from Serranus cabrilla, assembly GCA_903364295.1. Taxonomy (NCBI): domain Eukaryota; kingdom Metazoa; phylum Chordata; class Actinopteri; order Perciformes; family Serranidae; genus Serranus; species Serranus cabrilla. The sequence continues at coordinate 83,001 of CAFUXE010000016.1, read as the reverse complement.
ATCAAACTGATATATCGTGTTTTATTTTGTAGTGAACATAAAATAAATCAAAATGGTTCCGTTCTATTCATTTTAAGAATGTCTTTTATCTGTTTTTGCAAATGAATTCCTCATGTTTACGTGCTTCTGTGTTCAAAAAACACTTTAGGTTTCTCATACTGCCCAAGGCTGCTGCTCCTCGATACCCTTAGATGCTTTGTTGTAACACCTGTATATTTAAGCCCCCTCTCACAATACTCCAGTGTGCTCTGAATGGTCAGTCTTTACATGTCATCTGCATCTGTCCTCTAAACATCTGTGTGCTGTTTATATAGTATTGAGTAGAAAGTCATGTCTTACGATTAAAATTGCCAACAGAGGCTTCAAAATCTACAAAATCTAACATTTTCCAGCTAGCATGTCATCTACAATGATGGAAAAATTAACTACACCATCAACAGGTTACAGGTTTCCTTGACATGCATGTAGCTACATGTAGCAGTGTATGTAATATAAACACTGCAGGAAGATGGCTGTAGCAGATGACCATATATAGAAATCTGTCTCAAGCTCAAGCTAACAGATTGTTCAGAATGGTCAAAAACACAGGGAATAGTTTTACATACATTTACTTACTACAAAATGCTGCCGAAAAAAGTATATCGTAGGATCTGTTTCTGGCTGATCTGCTACCTATAAAGCTGTCAAACTACATCATTCTTATTTAACCAGCAATCTTACAAGGTTGTCACAGTTATGGAGTTCAACCAAAACACTGAAATCACCAAGAAAACTTAACACTACTTTTACTATAATCATACAAATGTTTTACCTTTTAAAACATCTTTAAGAGGTATTCTGTTCTTCAGTTTGCTCTATCTGTTTAACACGGTCTCCGTCTCTCTCACACATAAACTGCTGCTGTGTAACAAATAGACTTGTTAAATAATGTAGAGAGCATGCAGCCTTGATCCCAGCACCAGCCAGAGGAGACGAGCTGATAAACATACTTTGTTACTCTCTCTCCTTCTCTCACTTTTCCTTCTTTCCTACTACTTTCTGTTCTGTATCAAGCTCCCCAAGGGCCTGACGAAATGAAATAAGAAGGGTGAACCCCATTTTTCCCTCTACATCCATGTCTGTCTCTGCCCTTCCTACCCACTGTGGTTCAACCTGTCATCGCTGCCGCTCCTACCACTGCCCTCTGGTGCTGTTTGGTCCAGCTGCCCTGTCTTTCCCCGTCCTCTGTCTGTGTCTCACTCACTCTCTCTGTCTTCCTCAGTCTCTGGGGAGTGCTGGTTTCCTTACAATCAATAATAATGATTGAGCTGTCTACTGTTGACAATGGGAATTACCTGACACAATTGTGGTTGTTGTGTTCTGCTGTTTAGCTTCTTTTCTACAAGATAAAATTGTGAGGAATGGTTCTATTAAGTTTATTTTGCCAATTGCTATGGCTCGCTACATCTCAGAAGCTTGTTAGTGATGTAACTGAAGGAGGAGATGGCTGTTAAAGATGACCAGGGACTGTGTTTTGGCTGCTGGGAGGCCGAGGATGGAGTTAGGTATTGCTGTGTTTTCACAAATAAATGATGCAAAGCTTACCAGCCTTTGGCAACTTTAAAGCATTCAAATATTTTCCATTTCCAATGCTTATTTATAGAAATACAAATACAGTAGAGACAGTGTTGCACGAGGATGAGTCACAAGTGTTTTGTGTGAACTGTTGGGTCTCCAGTATATGTAAATCACATACAATTCCAACTGACATTGGGCAAGAGGTGGGGTACACCCTGGACAGGTTGCCAGACTATCACAGGGCTGACATATCCCGTTAACACTTGGTTTTCAAATGCGTCTTGGGCGATCGAATCACAACTTGTCAGTAGTAAATATAAGTGTAAACAGGCTCCAAGACACATTGTGTTCACATTACTCAAACCAATTTCTCAGGTGGTCTAGGACATATTTGGCCAAATATATTTTGTAGAAACCATAGCCTTATCTCCATTTGAGCAAGAAGAAGAAATTCAGTCAAAAAAAACCATGACAAATTATATCGTTACTGGGCAGTAATATTGAAAACAAACTATCCAAAAAAACAACTGTTGAACAAAAATGTACATACTAAAAATAAATAAGTGTAAATAATCAGTTAGTGCAGTTGTATGAGAGCCCACTGTCATCTGTCAAACAAGGGTAAAGTGTTATACAGTGTGATTGCTTGTGGGAGGAGATACTTCTATAATAATCCTTGTGACAGCAAAGCTGTTGGAGTCTTCTGGAGAAGGAGCTCCACTGTCTGTCCAGTGTGTGTTGGAGAGGGTGGATGAGGTTATCCATGATAGACAACAGTTTCAGTGTCTTCCTCACCAACACAGCTTCAAAAGTCTCCTGTTTGTAGCCAATTACAGAGCCAGCCTTCTTTATCAGATTATTGAGTCTGTTTGTGTCGCTGGCTCTGATGCTGCTCTCCCAGCAGACCACCGAGAAGAACAGAACGCTGTCCAAGCTGTTGGTCTTCCAGTTCAGTCTGTTGTCAATGTTAACTCCCAGGTATCTGTAGTCCTCCACAGTCTCAATGTCCCTTCCCAGAATGCACAGGGGCAATAAGGCTATAAGCCCTTCCTGTTGAAGTCCATCACCATCTCTCTGGTCTTGTCCACGTTTAGCAGCAAGCAATTTTCTCTTGCCGACTCCACAAAACCGTCTACCAGCACTCTGTACTCCTCCTCTCATCCATCCCTGCAGAGTCCTGGAAATTCAAGAAGATTCGCTGGCCAATTTCCTTGATCAGCTCCAAGAACAGAAAGATGGCAACAACTGGAGCCACCACGAGAAAGAGCTGATGAAGAGGAAAATATGTAGCCTGAAAGCATAGCTGGTTGAGGCTCAGGCAAAACTTATCCACTCTTCACCCAAGGAGTGTCTGAAATCCCAGCAGGGAAAGCTGGGAATCCTGCAGGAAGCTCAGAAAGAACTTGAGCAGCCGATGTCCATAACCAAGGACCTGCAAGCCGAGCTGCAGCAGGTGACAGGAAAGAAAGAGGCCCTTCAAAATTAAATTAAGGCAAAGAAGCTGGAGCCCCATGCTGAAAGAATGTTCCTTCAAGTGGCTAAGTCAAACAAAGAGATCGAGTTGGAGAGCTGTTGCTCTGAAAGACCTTGACCAGCAGATATCCAGTAACAATGACTTGAGTGTTAAGCTGGAGAAGATGGAGACAGAGAAAGCTGCCCTTCAATATGAGCTCTCGAGAGCAGAAGAGTTGGAGAGTGAACTGAGGTTTGAGAGGGCTGTAACTCAGCGTCTGCAGCTTAGAGTAAGCAGGGAAAAATGGCAGCAAAGATGACCCTGTAAAGATCCCAGGCTGTCCATCAATCTGAGCTGGGGGCAGAGAGAGCTGAGTCCAGGAAGCTCACGGTAGCCCTGAAAGAAGCAGAGGATCTGCTGGAAGCCAAGCAAGAAAAAAACTCCATCCAGGAGGTGATGGAGAAAACAGCAGCCTCCTTTGTGGCTCAGCTCCACAACCAGCGACAGGACACCAACGCCCTTGTGGCTGCTCTAAACATGAGCAGCAGTTTGACAAAGACAGAGCTGAGTTTGTGGCACGCTCAAAAATACTACAGTTTGAGCATGCTCTGATCGTTGAAAGGGCTCAATTTTGGAAGCTGCTGCTCAAAGTGAGCAAGATAAAGAAGGCAGCAAATCAGTCTGACTTAGAGGCAGAGAGAGCTGCGACCCAGAAGATCACAGCAGCCCTGAAAGAGGCTGATTGCCTCCTCTTTCACCAGGAGAAAACAGCCATCCAGGAGAAGATGGAAAACTCCACAGCCTCCTATGTGGCTCAGCTTGGTCAAGAGAAAGAAACGATCACCAAGCTGATGGCTGCTCTAAAGGAGGCCAAAACCTTCATCCAAGAGGATTAACAACAACTTCCTTTGTGGCTCTGCTTAGCACGCACAAAAAATGAGATCAATAACCTTATGGCTGCTCTGAAGAACACTGTGCAGCAGTTGGACAGTCGTCTTGTTGAGTGACGGGAGGAAAAGTCATCCCTCGTTTAGGCCACAGAAAGCATCAGACAGACTCAGGAAACAGGAAAAGGAGCAGGAGTGGGAGAAGACTGAGACCTCCATGAAGACCTAGCTAGAGGATCTTTAGAGTCAGATCCCCAATAAGAAGAGAAAGAAGCTTTTGTAATGGCCAAGTCCAGAATTCTATGCTGAGGAAAAACAAACAAAAAAAAACAAAGAAATTAATTAAAAAAAGAATGTCATGCTTGTGTGCTGGTTATTAGAAGTGAAATGTTACATTAAATGTGTAGTTTGTTGTACTGATGATCATTTTCAGCGTATGGCCTGAAAATATAAATTGGTTACATGTTGGTCATCCAAAGATGGATGTTTTCAACGACATGCTGTATTTGAAAACTAGAGAATGTAATTTCTAAAGAAATTGTGGTGATGCTGAATTATTAATAGTTAAAAAAAAAAGCGGGAATCGGTTGTAATTAATATGAATGTTATAAAAAGTTGAATGATAACAATTATGTATAAAAATGTGGAATATTTAAGTTCATTGAAGAGCTGACACTACACTGCAAAACCCTTTGGTTTAAATATGTCAGAAGAAGTTGAAGTAGTAGAAACAATAATTTCAAAAAAAGGATTAGTCTAAAATTGGGGATTGAGTGGAATTCATATGAATGTCATTGAACAGTTGAATAGCACCAGCAACAAACAAATCAGAAATTAAGAGAAACTGATGTAAAAGTAGGACATTGTATTAAAGTGCTGAGTCATGGTTAAGGAGAACTGGTAGGAAATAATATTAATAACTAGAAAAGCACTCGGAGAGCATAGACTTCCGTCAATAGGGTCAGTTACGCAATACCAAATTGCACACTTGAAGGATTATATTGAAAGCATGTTTTTTGGGAGGACACTGCCATTGAAATATTTCATCCACTATATGGGGGCAGTTAGTGAAGGCAATATAGTCACTGAAGCAACAATATATATTCGGAATAGTCCGTGCAGTACTTTTTGAGTTATTTTGTACACAAACAAAAAGACAGATGAAAACATTACCTGGGGCACACAGTGGTGTAGTGGTAAGCACTCTTGCCTCACAGCAAGAGGGTTGTGGGTTCGATCCCCGCCTGCAGCCCTTCTGTGTGGAGTTTGCATGTTCTCCCCGTGTGTGCATGGGTTCCGTGGTACTCCGGCTTCCTCCCACAGTCCAAAAACATGTAGCTTAGGTTTAATTGGTGACTCTAAATTGAGTGAGAGTGTGAATGGTTGTCTGTCTCTATGTGTCAGCCCTGCGACAGAATGGCGTCCTGTCCAAGGTGTACTCCACCTCACGCCCAATGCAGCTGGGATCGGCTCCAGCCCCCGTGACCCGGTTTGACCCGGATAAGCGGTTACAGAAGATGAATGAATGAATGAAAAACATTACCTCCTTGGCAGAGGTAATGACAAAGTATCATAAATAACATTCCCACCAATTACGCAGTCATATTCAAATCATAAGGCATATATAACAAAGAAAAAGGAAAAATACAAAAACGGTGAACAAGGAGGAGGAGGTGACTGTTTTTGATGACCAGGGACTGTGTATTGGCTGCTGGGAGGCCGAGAATGGAGTTAGGCATTACTGTGTTTTCACAAATAAATGATGCAAAGCTTACCAGCCTTTGGCAACTTTAAAGTGTCAAAGCATAATCTTACCTGAACAAGTTACGACCACTAACAACAAACCAGCAGTCATTCAAATGTCTGCACAAAATAGTAACAACCTAGAGGGCCTTCTGTGGCTTTAACTTTACAATTTAGATGCACGTTTGTGGGCAGCCTTATTTTCTTATTGACTTATGACAGGCCCATGTGGGCTTAATTGAATAGATTGCACTTTAAAAAAACATTAACCTAGATTCCCAAGACGAATAAACCGAGATCTTTGTCATGTCCATTATCCATAATTTCAATGATTCCTTTTGAACGAGTTTGTTTGATTCTCAAATTCAGTTGAATTCACAGAGGATTGCCTTTTTAAAGTGAACGTTATTTTGTTCCACAGAGTGCAGGAGTGACTGCATATTGATGCTTGTTTCATTCCTGCTTCATGTTGAGGGCATGTCCACGGAGAACACAAACTTTCTAGTCCTGTGCACAGCTCACTGACTGCATACACCCAAGGCCTTTGAGGTGCTGCCACTCGTCTCTGCATTTCCCCCTCTCTTTGTGCTCCGTCCAACAAAAGTAATGATGTCTTTGAGAACTGCTTCCCTTCCTGCCTCTCTAACAGAGCTGTAGCCCTGCCGATGGCTTGCATTAATACAAGACTTTTATTGTAAACAGTGGTAGAGCCAACAAATAAGGAAGCATTAGGGTTTAAACAGTTTACTGCCTGCTGGCCGTGATTACGGTCGTTGTATATTCAAGTTGTAAATTCATGAACTGTGAACTGCCACTTTACAGGCTTCTCTGCTCTTGATTTGGGTTCATTGTATCTTTAGAGAAACACTTTTGTTTGAGCTGCCCATACAAAAAAAATGCTACTATTACATGGTCAATCATTTTATCTGCTGTCGTTGAATGTTTTTATTGTTCCATGGAACCGCCATCTGTCTCACTCCTGCAAGTTTGCCAATCACGTTCCTGTAAATCTGAAATAATCAGAGTGAATTGGCCTGGAAGCCGGTTGTTCACTGTGACCAACTTATAAACGACAAATTACATGTACACATAAAATCAATAGACTTACAAAGGGGGAAAAAAAGAGGTAACATGTTGTAGTAGATTATTTGTGTCCCCACTCGCTCCTCTGTGGATTACCCAGAGGCCATCTGTGTTCCTCACAGTGCTTGGTACCTGGGGGGCTTGTTGGAAACCAGGCCAACCCACATTTGTGTGCCTCACACTGCACCGAGTCTCTTCTGCACCGGTATTTCAAAGCTGTCTCTCTACATCTCACATACACACACACACACTCCGTCTCTCTCTCTCACGGCTGTGTCCCCTCTGGTATATGGACAGCACATCAATGGGAACATTAAAGGTTACAAGGCTCGACAAAACGACACATTCACAACTCCAACCTGACACTTTACTGAACACCCTTTGATCCTGCAGTCACATACCCCCCCCACACACACAAGCTGTCTATCTCACCCAGGCTTCCTCGAGCTCACGAGCTGTGTCACACACTGTGTACTATTATGATGAGAAATGGGGATTTAGAGAATTCTACTTATATATATATTTTATATCAGAAGAGATTTTGTAGTCTGCATTTCAGACTAGAACAGTTTACTGTTCAAACTAGAACAGAAACCCTCTTATTGTTAATATACCTCTGAAACCCATATGTCTTCTGAATGCTCTCGGTCTCTAATTTATGTTTGTAAAGTTTCATGAGGCTTTGATTATCCTAGAGGACACAGCAGCTTATTTTATATAGTGAGGTCAAGTTTCAAGGAATGCTCTGCAATGGCATGCTATTATCGGGACTAATATCATCACACATGGATACAGTTGGGCTCATTGAATCCACACGAGTCTCAACTTTTTAGTCTCACCCAATTTATGCAATGCCAAGACTGTTATCATACCCCAGTATTCAGAGATATTCAAATACAATAGGTGAAAGTAACACATTTGTACTAAATTAGACAAACTGATTGGGATACATATAAAGGAGGCATGTCTATAAAGGAGGCATGTCTATAAAGGAGACGCAGGGTATCCAGAGAACCATTATCATTCAAATATATTCAGGTCAAAGGTCAAAAGAACCATTTGAAAACAGCCATCAAGTTTTTCTTGCTAAAATGTATCTGCTGAAGAAAAACATTAGTGTCAAATGCTAAGGGGTAAAAGCAGATAGGACATGTACAGAAACATGCTATATTGCACCCCATGCACTGTATGTTTTCCATTCAAAACATAATAACATAATTTATGAATGGTCAGTTGATAGTAACTTAAATATTACTAGTAATTTTTACATTTATATATAAGTATATATATTAAGAATATATAAAATTTGCAATGTATGATTATAATCCCTTATTAAATAGTTAGTACTTACTTTATAAGGGATCTATAAACATTATTTAGATAATAATAATAAAAATAACCTTTATTTGTATAGAACCTTTTGAAACAAGGTTGCAAGGTGCTTGACTATAAAAAAAAGGAGAGAAAGAAAAAAAAACATTGAAAGCATACATTTAAAAGAGGTAGAAGAGATAGATATTATCAGTCACTTTTTTATTGTTCACCAATGATTGTTGAATGGGAACAAAGTAATGGACTGAGATGCTTCGCAAACCATTATGTTATAATGTAAAAAAATAAACTGTTAAAATAACATATTAATTTTAGTTAATAAACATCATTATTTATCATTTCATTATTTGTTAACAGTAAAATATCAATCATCCAAAGTTTTCTTTGCCGTCAATTTACATTTTTTATACTTACAAGTGTTGCAGTCAATATTAGACCTAAAATGTGCCGTGACAAGCAGCCTTGCAGCTCCCATGGTGGAGAAACTGAGATATTTTCCACCTCAGCGTGGTGCCCAGCAGTGATGTTAAAGTGTGAGGCACTGCTGGCCTCAGTCACTCACACTTCAGCTCCAGCTTTCAGCAGTGAACATTAAGTGAAAGGGCACAGACTTATTTCCCTTTCCAGAAAAAACTAAACATAAAATCATTATTTTGCCATCGTGTGCATTACATTACTTTGTACTGTACCATTCTGTTTGATACCCTAGATAAAATTATTACGCCCTGTGTGACAGCATCATTATGTAGGACAACGCTTATTTGCGCTGTTGTTCTGCACATTTGTATGTCAAGGCCAGTGTTCGTCTCTGGGCTTCCTTCTCCCAATTATTTTTCTCATCGTCTTTAATTATACAACAATCTGGTGTCTGTGCTTCGAATCGTGTAATGCAGACATGCTTGCAGGTGCACAGAGGCATGCATCAGTAGCTCCAGGTAAGTGCCACTGTAGGTGTGATTGTAGGCATCTGTTTGGGCTGGTTGCAAATTTACATGGAGAATAGGATTTGAGGAATAAAGTACATGAATAAAACAAAAATGTAAACCACAGACACACGGTGAAGAAACAGCACCGTAGCATTTTTAAATTAGATGACCATGGCCTTTTGACCAATTAGCCTCTTCCCTGAGTTTCCCTTACAGCTACCCTTGTAATTCAAATAACCCTTTTTCACAAATGAGCCGACCAGCTAAACCCCTCCATGTGCTGCTGTGCTCATTTTCTTTCCCCCTCCACACGGCCCAATCACTTTCAAGGTTTTCCTAATTATTTTATTTATTCATTTACAGAAGATCTCTCGCTCAGGGACTAAATTGGAAAGCAAGTGAAAAAGAGGTGGTACTGCTCTTGTGTTTCCCTCCCCTTTATGAATGTAATTGACTGAACTTGTGGAGGACAGTTCGAGGCACAGAGAGAGAAACAGCAGGAAAATTGTTTTAGGCTGCTGTTAAATAAACTTGTGCAAGTTAGTAGGGGCTTAAGAGAAGAGCCAGGCTGTGTGTTCAGCCATAGCTGGCCCTGCAGTGTGTGCCGGTCAGTGTGGTGGAGGTCATGCAGGCAGGCTAGGTGAACCAGGGAATAAATCTGTTTGGCGATTCTGGAGGAAGAGCTACAGGAACTGAGTCAGAGGTTGAAGAACATTTAAAGAATTATCAATTTCCACCATCGTTCTTTATAAACCTTTGACTTGACTTTTGATGATGCTGCAGAAGTGAACTAGAGAAATGACTTCTCATGCACACAGTCATGCTGCTTCTTGTCCAGGGCAATGAATAGGTTATTGGTATCTGCCCCATGAATTTCAGTTTGATACGTCAAACTGACATCGCTGTTTGGTGCTAACAGCAACACTTGCAGATTAAATGCTCCAGCAGTGCAACATGGTATACTGTGGTGTTTACTCCAACATTCTCCACCTTATTTACTAAAGCAGTGATTGGGTGGGGTCAGGCTTCTGTCCTTGGTGTGTCAGAACTGGATTATTGATCCCACCCTTGGTATAACTTGATATATTTCAAAAGATCCTCGTTCCTGTGACTCTCAAAGCACCATATGAGCGTTCTATTTAATGTTCATAAACATCGCACAGTTGCAGTTTCACGGTCTGTTGGTTAACCCTCTGGAGTCCCTGATCACGCTGGCATAATCAAATCACATGATTTCTTCATGTAGTCACGACGGATAAAACAAAGCAACATGTAGCCCTGCTGTCAACGTGAAACTGGCTTGGAACTCTGTGTGTGTGTGTGTTTAGGTTCAAAATGATGATTAAGTAAGTCAAGTGATTTGAATAATTATCAGGTCATCAGGTAAAATTGATACCAACTAGCATGGTAAACATTCAAGTGGTACATATAGGCTGAATGAAAAGCATTAGAAAACTGACTGGGATAATATTTACCTTTAGAAAAAAAATATGTCTATGTGTACGTAAAGATGTTATGTGATATTACGTAAAGTCACATTGTGGATCTCTCGTGTGAAAAGTCCTGTTTTTCTTTGAACCATTCAACCACGTCGACCTCCTCCCTACACAAACTTTGTTGCCCTTAATACTATGTCATCATTTTATACTATGTCATCACTCATGTGTTGTTATAAGCTCCTTGCACAGACAACTGATACTGCAGTTTTCTGGGCGAGGATGGACTATAGCCTGGAAACCAGTCAAATCTGCCAAGCTCATGTTTTATTTGCTCTGGCAGATGTATCTGGTCCCTCTCCCATGCAGACAGATCCTGGTCATGGACGGGATAATCCCAACCCTTTATCTAACTTTCATGTGGTGCTCAGTCCTCACCCTTTTTGCTTTGTTTGATTGTAGGGGATGTTTTGTTGCTCTGATTGGTTGTCTATCTAAGGCATTTTGGTCTGCGCTCACTGATGATGCCTCTTGTTGTTGAAAATAAACCGAGAGGTTCCAGACTAATACTCATTTGTGAATTAATGTGGGGATGCCAGGCTAAACGGTTTGTATATTTCCACACAAATTGATGGCAGGTCTGTTCAGCCTGTTTATTAGGTCAAATGTTCCGTTGGTACTCTCACACAGCACATTGCTGTTAACAGATGGAGGTCTTAAAGTGCAGCCAGTCATGCACATTTGGCACCCCTCCATGCATGCACCTGCTCACTTTCTTGATTATGTATGTATACAGGCAAATATGCAGACAGTCTCTCCATCAGCATCACATTCATACCCACAGTCGCACCTGCTCATATTTCTGTCTGGAATAACTTGAGAGTTAAGTGCCTTGCTCAGGGGCTAGTTGGCAGATGTAGTGGAAAATGCTGCTATATGTGCGAGCCCACGCAGTAATTTGTGCATGGAGCGCATTTCTGTAGAAACCACTTAACAGATCAAATGAGCCATTATTACAGTAGGATTGAAAAATCCCTCAGACATGATTACACAGCAAGCGCTTTGGCTATCATATTTAAAATGAAACATTACAAAGCGCCAAATCTGCAGTTAAAGCCAATAACAGCTACAGTCGTGAGAGCTGCTCTGTGTTGTTTTGTTGGAGCAACAAAGTTTCTTTGTTTATTTGCTTTTTCCCTCCTCATATTCCACACAGAATTCACTTGGTTTTTTGATTAGCTGGGTGCCTTGGTACACCACAGTAATTAGGCTGTCAGTCAAAACCAGATGGCTGGTGGCTAAGAATGGGAAGTCGCCTGGAAAGTTTTCAGATGAGTCTCCTATTTGGTTTTGTTTTTGTGGGTCCACAAAAGATTATGTGATAAGAATACAATGTCCAAATACTGAAGAATGCTCATACCTGCACATTTATATCTGTGCTGCTTGTTTCAGCACAATGTCTGTTTAAAATGCATTGTCATTTAATTAATTTATTAGACCATTATGAGAAGTCTAATGTAGAATCTGAAATCAGATTTATCATCACTATTCATTTCTTATTGCAATGTGAATAGAAATAAGGACAAAGACTTGGGAAACAACAATCCCATTATTATTAACTGTATAAACTTATTCAGACAAAAATCATTAGGTTAAAGGAATAGTTCTGTATTTTAGACATTAAGTTATATGAAATACTTGCCAATAGTGTAGTGAATACAAAGCTATAGCTTACTTGCCGAATATTAGCTTACTTGCTCATGAGTAACCAACTTCACTTGGCATTATTTTGTTTCTTGAAAAAGCCAGCGTCCATTGTAGTAGGTTAATATTAATACACATTGTCATGATTACATAACTACATTGTATAATCTTGTAGTTCCGTGGTCCTGCCAGCTTGCACTGCCTGTGTTTTATCTCGCCAGATATATATTGTATAATATATACTGACCCAGAATCCATCTATCACTTTGTGTCTTCCCTAAACAGATTGTATTTGAAGGAATCCGAGGCCCGAGTTTCGAGGGTGATATTGCCATTGACGACGTGTCCATCACCATCGGGAAGTGCAAGCAGGAGAACACTGTAGCCAGCGCAGGTAAGACAGGTAAGATAGTCAGAAACACCCAGAGAAACACAAAGAAGCACTGAAATAAGGAGGGCAACATGTACACAAGTACATGTACATGCACTTTAAAAGAGCTGAATTTAGTAGAATTTGATTTCCACTGAAAAAAACGAAGGGCAGTCCAGAGGGAACCTACTGTAGAGACAAGAAACAAGAAAAAATACTAAACGTCTTCTTTCGTGTATTGGAATATGGCACTGAGAGAAAATGTTGTCAGTGTGGGGGCTGTACGATGACAAGTGGACACCACGGGGCACCGCCATGGAGGCGATTCCAACGTCATTTGTGGTCTCTCCTCTGCCTCTGTCTTTTATTTACTGCACATTCCCTTCTATCTTTTCATCCTCTTCAGTCCCCACACCACACCCCGCTGCCGCCTCCACACCCACCTTCATTATCTCCTGTCTCTTTTCCTCATACCTTCTGTTCTCTATTAGCCATCTACACTTTGTTATACCTCCACTCCTCAGCTTTAAAAGCGTCTGCTATTTACCCTTTAGAGAGAAAGTGTGTGATGATAAGGGTTTAGTGAAGAAGACTGGGCGTCTGCGCAGTGAGGTGTTAGTGGCCAGGCATCAGTCCACCAGGAGAGTTGTTTTACTCCATAAACTGACCACAATTTCTCCACCACCACTCATGCTGACATGCTTGACAAGTCAGACCAAGCTATCTGCCATAAATAGAGTACCAGAATACTATTTTGTGGCTTATAAATACTGTTTGTGACGGTCCACTCTGCCTTCAGGGTGAACCAGAGAGAAAAACAAGTGAGTTACGGGGAATGAGTGCATGTCCATGTAAGCGTGTAGAGAGAGACTCAAATAGCCTAAAGGGTAAGGGTGTGGAGAGAAGACGGAGATAGAGAAAAGGTCAAAGACTGAGAGTGACCGAAAGGATGTGTAGGTGTGAGTGTGTATGTTTATGTGTGGGTGTGTGTGTGAGGGAGAGGGAGAGAGAGAGGGAGAGAGGCCCAAGAAGGAAAAGAAGAAAGAGAATATGAAACTAAAACCTGCCAGCAGTTTAGCT
>CAFUXE010000016.1:40636-65934 GCA_903364295.1 Serranus cabrilla | reverse complement strand
GCGTGTGTGTGCGTGTGTAAGTGGGCTGCATACGGATCAAAGCTTTATTATAAATATTGATTTTCTGCCAGCAGGACGGACCCTTGATATGAAATCATATTGATCTTTTTAATACAATACCTACTTTTTATTTATGAAACTCTGTCTTTGAGCAGCTTGCATGTGTAATTTGTTGATGCATTTTTGTAACGCTGTGTATAAAAGAGGGAGTACATTGCATGAGAGTGTTGTGTCTTTGAGTACACTGCGTCTGACGGGGACAGTAAGATTTTAACATAAAAGAAAATAAAGAGGAGATCTTAGATGATCTTCATATATGCATCAATCGGATGGTCTCATCAGTAAAGAGAATCTGAAAAACCACACAGAAGATGTGTGCAGTGCATCTTATAACTGTGCATAAACAATAACAACCTGCAGGAAAAAAACAATCCATCACATATTGGTGATGATGACATCAATTGTAACTTCTTTTTCTCATTAAAATCTTAAAGCTGTCATGACAAAGTGTAGATTCTCTATGATAAATCTCATTGTTTACTCACCCGCCCGCTCATTCTTGGTTCTGTCTCTCCCTCATTTTTAAACTCAGCTCTTTCTTTTTTTCCCTGATGGTCTGCCACTTCTCTCCACGTGAAATCATAAAAACACAGATTCATTTTTCTACAACCCTCATCTTGCTTTCAACATTTCTGACATGGTTTGGTATTGTTCAAATGATGCTTGTGGTTACACAAAAGAAAAGTGTAAAATCTCTGCCACACCAGGAGCTTTCCATTGCACATGCATCTCCAGTCAGCCTCAGGCTTAAAGACAGCCACAGGCCAAAGAGATAATTAGATATACATTATCTACATAGCCTGTGGTTATTCTAATGTTAAGGTTACATGCTTATTTATAAAAAGCAGTTTAAATGGGACAAAGAAAGAAATAACATAATGACAGTTCTGTATTAACAGAAGCATGCAGGAAGATCTGCATGCTCAATACCATCCATTCATTCACATCAAGGAGTTAGTCAGAAACAGCAGATACAAAGTACTTGGTTTTGTATTTATTCATCTTTATTCTATTTATTCTAATGTACACAGCGCATTCTGGAAGAAACAGAAAGTCATTTTTACTTCACTACCTCAGATGTATGTTTTTTTTTGTTTATTGTTAGGCCATTGGTAAAACCACAGCTCCAACCCAAACAAACACTATTTTATTATCCTCTCATATGTTTCCTAATTTAGCACCTGTACCGGTAGCAGGATGTCAACTTAGCGGTTGTTAATGTTAGTTTGGTTAGGTTTAAGAAACAAAACTACTGGTTAGTTTAGAAAACAAGAATACATGGTTAGGCCGAGGAAAAAAATGTTTGGCTGTAGCTACACTTAGAAGTTAAATTCCATACATATATTATTAAAGTAACAACATTTAGTTTTGGTTTCACCTTTTGCTCTTCTGGTTAAAACCTCTGCGTTTGTTGCCCTAAGTGGACATTGTTCTTCATAATACTATGGCCTCTCAAGGGCACCTCCGAATAATACAAATACATATGTGCCATAATAAGCTGCTGTTCAAGCAACATATGGGGTATTTTTTGGCGAGAGGACAGTCTCTAAAATGAATACTTAAATTGATTATTATATTTATTTTGAACATATGTTTTTAACATGTAATTACAATCCAGTTAAATTACACACAGTTAGATTTTTTTTACATAACTTTTGATCTCTGACACTCACTAAGTACATGTAAAATGTAGCTCCTGCCAGCTCCAAAAAAAAAAAAAAGAAAGAAAACATTTCTGAGAATAATTATCAGAAAAAAAATTGATGCAAAAAATCTAATGAGCCTTTTACAAAAACACATCCAATGGAGAATCAGTAATCCTTCTGGTATATGTGAATTTGGCTCTAAAACCATAAATAAACAGTAGAATGTGGCTACACGATGACTTCCTCATGTATGAACTAATAAGACAACTCTGGTCTTGTTTCCATAGTTCTGATTGGTGGATCCCACACGCTCCCATTGGCCAGCTGGCTGACCTTTGGCCTCTCCTTCTTCCTGTCGCTACTCTACAGATGATGAGCACTTCCTGCCACACCACCTGTCTGTAGTGACAGACACTGCCCTAACTCGCGCTCTTATACTTCTCTCTCTACCCTTCTCCCTGTCCTCTCCTCTACGCACCTCTCTCCCCCTAGCTGTCTGTCCTCCTCCACTCCTTGTCTCTCTATCCTTCATGCATCCATTTCATCCTACTTGCTTAGATAAATGGTAACACAGACTCTTTGTCTAGTTTCTCCTCTGCTTTCTTTGCACCCCCAGACACTCAGTATAACCAACTGACGCTCATACTGTATTTAAGGTGAACATACTTCAAGATCTTTGAAAGTTGAACTTCACATTCTCTCCTTTGTCACTCTATTAATCTGATTAGATTGACTTTACCCATGTCAGCGTGTCACTTTGTCACCTTTTCCTCTCCTTCATCAACCTCCCTCATCTATACCTGCACCCTCTCATGTATCTCCTCTCCCTCGAACCCAAATCCTCACTGGCCCCTTCACCCTTATTCCCCAGACACACCAAAGTGTCGGACACTCTACCAAAGATGACAAAGGACCTGAGGGGATAAAACGAGGGAACAGGGATTCCAGGAAGAAAGTGAGAGGGAGAGAGAAAGTGGGTGAAATCCTTCTTTTTCACACAGACTGTCTCCCTTCCATCCCGACCTTTGGGACCACGGGAGCAACTGAATGACAGGAACAGATGGAGAGAAAAAAAACTGATGAATGAATGAATGATAAACAAATGAATGCTGAGGAAAGGACAAACCAGAAACAGAGGGAAAAAAGTTGAAAGAAGTGTGCTCCTGGTAGCCTCTCTGCTCGCCCTCTGCTTGCCACAAGAGACGAACCTCAGTGCGGATTATACGTGTACATTTATCTCTATATATATTAAATATAACAAAGTTTAAACTAAAACACAACTAGGACAGTGGAGGACTTTACAAAGTGAAATTAAAGAAGCACAACGTTTATACAACCTCTGCTGTTCCTTTGGGTTTTATTCTACTTATTATGTGATGTTGCAATTTGTCAGACCTATTCAATGTTTTTTGATATTTTGCTTTTTTTGTTTTGTTTTGTTTATGGCGTTATAGGGGTCAAGGGCAATGGGGAATAAAGTATTATATTAATATTTATGAGAAGAAGAGGAAATGATTTGTGATCCAGAAATTGAGCGTGAGGAGGGAAATGCAAGGATGACCCAAGCCACCTGGATGGAAACCTCAACTTTTCTTAGCACATAAACACACACACACACACACACACACACACAGATAAACACACACTCAGTTTGTCCTTGCTGACATCACAGCCAGGCCCCTCAGCTCACCCTCTGCCTCAAATACATGTCTCATCTGTGAATGAAACAGAAGGAAAACTCTGGATAGTACACATTTCTGCTCCTTACCATGAACTCCCCATCACTGGACGCCATGACTCAGATGTGACCCCCATAGATGGACATGTCTCTAATGAAGGGGAAAACCTTGTGTGGTTATGGAAAAGGCAGAAAAGAGTCCTTGTTTCTCCACAGGTTGTTGAATGTCATGTATGAATCCCCCCATACGCTTCTTTCACATGAGTGGGAGATGGAGAAGATTGTCAGTATCTGGCGAGTGTGCAGCGCGGATTGCATCTCCGATTCTCTCTCATGGTTTAATTAATGTTGAATGTCTGTAGTGTAAACAGTTTTTCATAACCACATGCGTAGATATGATTGTTAAAGTTAAGCAATACTCATATCTATAGATCTATTTACAATAGTTTATGATTGCATTAAGGTGGCACTCCAGTCTGCAGAAACACACCGTGATGGTCTCCATCATATGTCACTTTAGAGTTATAACAACCAGTGTATTTACCACTCCAGAATTACAGCTGTAGCTAATTTCATCATCCAGGAATAGATAGTATGTTTGCATCCACATTCACCAGTCACCCTGCTTCAGTGGCTGATATACTGTGTACGCCGATCTGCTTCATGTGCACTTCATGTGAACACCTTATGTACTTTTGTCTCCGTCATGTCATGTTGATTTCATCATTGCACTTGTTTTTCTTTATTGTGGTTGGTACAAACTGTATTATTGATTTCATAATCATAAATAGTACATAACATACAGAAATAATGTGCCTATTTGACTTGCCCAGTCTGGTGTGAGTGGCAGTTTCCATGTTAGGCTGATGGTTACTGTATGTGCAGAGCATCATACTGGATCATTGCCGGCTTTTAGCGCACACAAAGCTGTGTCAGGCATGTTGGACTAATGTGAAGCTCCACTGGCTGTGTATTATAAGAACCCTTTGAAACTTTCTGTAAGCAAACTGTCAATATTCCTGTGTTTTAGCTTTATCCCTGTCATCATTCATTTACTTTGACACGATGGCAGTTTGTACCTGAAACTATTTTAGAAGTGAATTTGCTTTCCTGTAAACGTAGCTTGTTCATCTTGCAATCATATACTCTAAAGCTAGGCTGGAAATAGTTTCTTTTTTTATATTCTTCTCAAAATGCCCTAGTCATTTTTCCAAAACATAATATAGCAAAAGTGTTTGTTTTTCTTTGTAACACCTCCAATTCCACCGACTGAGTGTGACATTTATATCAGCTTCAGTTGTACAGTATGATGAGCATTATTCAGCACTAAAGCAGCACACTGTGGATCAGTGCATTACTCATATAGGACAAAAATACATTTTAGAAAAATCATTACGCATTGAATTGCATGGCATTTCATCGTGCTAACTGTCAAACCATTGCTCATGTTGCCTCATATTTCAGTGGCAGTAGTAACAATGGAAACATTGGATGTGCGACAGCTGCAAATGAACAGAGAATACTGTGGAAATCTGAAGAGTTATTGTCTGTAATCTTGTTATATTCCCAAACTGACACACAAACACATGTTTGTTGTGTTTTGGCTTTTTTATGACAATTTATAGCTTAAGTTCAAAGTGGAACATGTTGCATTATTTCACCCACCAAGAACAAAATAGCAAAGCACTTTTACCGAGGAATACTAAAATATGTGACGTGACACTATGGCAAGGTGGGAAAGAAACTGTAACTCCTGTATGATAGAGACACATTTGTTTTTGTTTTATTTCCAAAAGTGAATCAGCAACATTTTTCTCAACCGGCACACAACAGTCGACTCTGAGTCATCATAAGCAGTGTTTGATTCCCAGTAGATGACGTCCAAAAGGGAAACATTGTTTTCATGAGAATGTAAATCAAGCAAATGTCATTTTTGTGGTTTTAATATAAACCATTTTCATAGCCACTCAGCAATTCCGGTTTCACATTTTAATTATTTCACATTTTCAGATATTTGGAGTGTAATCACGCCTGTAGCAACACTGTGTTCTGCTCATACTGTATCTAGGACAAATACAAAATGAGGCATCTTCCATAATAAAATCACATGCTGAATGCATCACCTATCATTCAAGTGATATTGATCATTGATCATTCAGTGAAATAACTAAATCATTTGCTTTATTTGTTACAAAATAACATCTGCCAATAAAAGGAAATAAGAATATCTGTCCTCGGTAACATGCTTTGGTAGCAAACAGACATCTTAATCATGCTGATGGTCGTATAGTGCTGTTGTTAAGCAAAGTGAAATGTGTAGCACAACCTTCCAATACTTCATATTTTTTAGTGTAAATGAAGGTTGAAGGTCCATCAAAACATATTTTACCCTAACATTGTAAACTGCATAAACACAACCAAACTAAAAATAAATAATTCCCTGTGATTTTTAACCAGCAAACGTAACATGATTGATTGTCCAAAATTTTAAAAACACTTACTGTATGGCTGATTTCAAATCCAGTTCTAAATGATTTTGATAAAGACAAACCAAAGAAAAGATAAGGTAAATGTTTACGACATTAATTGGTGATGAAAATGACTTGATCGGGTAAATGACGCAGTAAATGTGGCGCAGTCTATTCCTTGATAGTTTCCAATGACACATGTAAAACATTTGCAGTTCAGTCACCAGTGCTCAGTGTAGTTAACTTGGTCATTTCCACTTTTAGTTAGCAGCATCGTCCTTTTACTGAGCCCCTGTAAAGCTGCACATGGACACACATGCACACATACATAAATGCTTCGATAACAACCGGAATGACAAACTGACTGTTAATCATCCACCTACTGTATACTGTCTGTACTGTGTTGAAGTGATTGGAACTGACCCTGCAGGAGACCGTTTGGATCTACTCACCCTCTGTCCCCTCCTTCACTGCAAAAGCTGCCGATACACTGAGCAACTGCGTGGCAATAGATCAAGTGTTCCTCCTGGCAACAGTAATAAAAGGAGGTACATGTTCAAAACGTTTTTCTTTATTTGTGGCATTTAAGACTGTGGAACAGTGTGGTAATGCTTCCCTGTACTTATGACAGTATTACAGCTTTGGTTTACAGACTGGAATGACCTTTCCCACAGAACACTGTGACCTTTGCCCTGCTTTCCTTTCCTAAATGGTTAAAAGGAAACTGTTTCTATTTGGTGTTGGATTAGGTATTTTCTCTCCAAATGAATAACTTAATAAATAATGTTAACTGATCAATGTCTGGCACACATTTTACCAACATATGTCAGAGTGCAGTATCATGTGGTATCAGTGATGAGCCTTAAAACCTTTTAAATTACTTTTTGAGTCCGGGCCTGACTATTGTTACTCACTGTGACAAGCAGTGTCTTTGCATTAAGTGCATTTTGGGAAACAGTGCATCGGTCACAGTGATAGTACAGATGCTGACTGTCAGGTTTTACAGCGTACACCAGTCTATGTATTGATCCATTTTGGAACAAAAGATGTGAAATGCGCCTTTAATGGGAAGAAAAGGGAGAGAGGTACAAACAGTGCTGGGTGTTGTATATCTCTGTCATGTACTGAAGTATTTTAGAGGAAAAAATATATTTGAAATATGACTCTGAAAGGTATAAATAAACATTAATGAAATGAAAAGGTTTTAGTTATTATTGTTTGTTGCTGCAGTTGCTCTTGGATGAAAAGGGAATATACTTCTGAGTAATTTGTATATTTCTTCTGTGGTGGAAAGTTAAATATGTAGATAAATATAACTCATGTATGTACACGAAATATGAAGCTACAACTAGCAGCCAGCTAGTTTAAATTAGCATAAAGAATGGAGAACCATGCACCAGCTGGCCTGACTCTATCCTAAGACAACAAAATCTGCCTTCCAGCATCTCTAAAGCTCACTAATAAATACACTGTTACAACCTGCACAGAACTGAAGTGTAGAAATGGATTGTTGAGCTGGCACACTAAATACCCTGTAACCTTTCCTTCACCATGGGGCTGCCAGTGTTAAATGATGTGTTTAAACTGCAGTATTTGTTCATCAGCAAGCTTACTGGTTCTTTTAAGTAATCCAGTTTGTGTTGTTCACCTGCCACTAGTGAACCAAATCAATGACGACTTTCTTTTTATTTTCATTCACCTACAACCTTCCAAACCCCAACACACTCCAGCCGAGTGATGTGTGTAAGCTGCAAGTTCTCCATGATCCAAAATCTCTCTTAGCTTTGTTAGTCCATCAAATGTCTGTTACATGATACAATTATATATACAGAAGGAAAATAGCCATCACAAACATTGTGTGATGTCAGTTCAAATTGTCTCAGTGCAGACTGTTCTCATGCGCTGTTTATAGTTATACCTCTAAAAAGAAAAGCACATTAATCAATAAAAAAAACCCTCTCAATTGTGAGTCAGAGATGCAAATTGTAAAACCAGTGTTGACATTTGTTATTAGAGGGCAACCGCTAGAAGTACTATGTATGACAGGAGGAAAAAGGTAAAAGAGGCCAGGTAGTCTAAAGACCAGGGACTTTGACCCAGGTCAACAGTGCCTGAGACTACTGTTTGGGTTCCCTGTGAAACCAAAGGTTAGCATTGTTATTTAAGTTATATACATTTCAATCCACATCACCTATGTATATCCAGTATGGACTAGTTCAGGGGTCGGCAACCCGCGGCTCTGGAGCCACATGCGGCTCTTTAGCGCCCCCCTAGCGGCTCCCTGGAGCCTCTTCAAAAATGTTTGAAAATGGATTGGGGGACAATTTTTGATTTTAATGTGGTTTCTGTAGGAGGACAAACATTCTTAACGTTTTACAATGCTGTAAAAATGTGCAAAATAAATATAAAATTTCAACATTTCTGTCAACGAAGACTTGCGTCATAGCCTGCGACACACGTTTTCAGCGCGGCGCCGTCACTGTGCCGGGCGGGTGGCTGTTGTAAACAAACCGGCGGATGTGTAGAGTGTGTCCATAGATCCCAAAGGGAAAAAGAGACTACCCAGTTGGGAGTGAGAGAAAAGGTGCGATTGCAGTAATTCTGGAGAAATTAGAGGAGAGCAAAGGTAGATTTAAGAAGTGGATTGCATCTCCAAACTCCACTAGTCCAGCGTACTCAATTTCCTGTGATGAGTCGTGTGACGTGATCGATATCGAACAGATGGCGCTGTTATGCAGGTATGTGAACTCTGATGGGCCGCAAGAAGAAATGATCGAATTAATACCTCTGAAAGGCCAAACACGGGGGGACAACAAAACATAATACATTATTGTAATGGAAGTTAACCGTAAAGTACCAAATATCTTACAGCAGAGTAGTCACGTGGTGAGCCATTATCTCCAGGATGCGCTGCAGGGAAAATAAACATTTAATCATAAATTCTCATTATGTATTTAGTCATTTTGATAGTAGGCTAATATAGTTAATATACACTTACAGCCTGTGCTGCCTTCATATAAGGCTTATATAATGCTTTTAAATTTTTGCAGCTCCAGACAGATTTGTTTTTTTGTTTTTTGGTCCAATATGGCTCTTTGAACATTTTGGGTTGCCGACCCCTGGACTAGTTAATTGAACCCCAACCTGCTATTTTCCCAACCTTTACCAAGTAGTTGTGGTGCCATCATGAAACCAAACAGTTCTATTTCATAACATAAACCACATGTTAAAACAGCGGTCGAGCCAACTATTTCGCATTGTAAAATAGAATGGTCATAATTCAGAAGATATCATACGACCCATTAACAAGCAGTGGATGTGTGCACTGTGTCCCTGAGCAGCTGCAGCTCGTTTGTTGTTCTTTGGCTCAGTTGTGTTGTCATGAACAAGTTAGCTTAGTGAGTTTTTGTCTTCATGGCTCAGTGTGGGTTTTGTTATTTGGCTTCAGCAGCAGCTCTCACTCGTTCTCCTTCGACTCCTGCTGAACGAACTGAACTCTTATTCACAACTGCATATGCACTAAACAGAAGCAGGATTTGGATTCACTATTGCTTGCAAATCAAGTTAACTTGCTCATTTTAAAAAGTTGTTCAAAAAGAGACTAAACTAACTACCTGACTCTTTGCGTATGTCTTCTTTTCTAACTCTCAGCGAAGAGAAGGGACTAGGAAGATTCTTTATTTTTCAGTAAATAATAAACATTTCCCACCTGTCCTCATGTTAAAAAAAAGAAAACTCCTTAAACCTGTGATCCTATTTCTACACCGGACTGACATCATATTTTGCCACAGGGTGCAATGGTGGATTCAACAGAATATATTCAGGTCTTGGCTTTGAAATGGAGTTCAAGCAGTTGTTTCAAGTACTTTTAGCCAGAAAGGCCATTTCATGACATAAAACAAATAATTCAGACAGATTTAATAGCTGTAGGACATGACTGTGACTTGCTGCATTTGAAATCAGTGCTCATTCTGAGGCAGACAGCCTGAGATGCTGCCTGGTGCGACCTTTGTTCCTCGAAAATACATCACAGCAGCAGGAGGGTAATTATAGAAATGTAACAGGTGCCTAAAGATGCTAATGAGCACATAAATGAAGCCATGTGTGAAAAATCAAAGCAGACATACCAACATAACTGATGTTGTGACTTATATGACAGCGCGTAATATTATATTTCTGGATTTCTTAAAAAGTCTTCTTTCTTTCTGTTTTATCTTGACCCTCTGTGTTCAGAGTGCACGTGACGGATCGCGCATGTCGCAGATGCGACATACGCAGCAATTAAGAATCCTCAGGAATTAATACGTGCTAAACAAATTTCAGCACTTGCTCTCTAATGACTTTACTGCCAAGGCTGCCAGCTCATGCATTCCTAATTTGTGAGATGTGTGTAAAGAACTCACACAAATGGCTTTCTCCCATCTTTCAGCACCTCTGCGTTGGATGTCACTGCAAAGTCATAGCACATCACAATGAATACAGTAATCTGAACTCATTTACACCACCGAGGGCGTGTGATTATCTTCTCACTCGCATTGACATTATCGCTGTCTCTAAATGTGTTTCGCAGTTCTGTTTCTCCCCCTTTTGTATTCATCTTATTCCCTCACCCTTTTGTCCCTTACTCCCATTTTTTGTGCTACAACAACTAAAATAGCTTCAGAAAAATATACAGTATAAAATACCTGTTTGGTTTTGACCTTGTTGTAACAGGTTGTTCCTGTCTGGCTTGCTTACTTCAGTCTGGAGTGTTGGTAAAAGTGATAGGTGTCATCGAGCTGAGGTTTTCAGCTATTTTTTGCTCAAGTCGTTTGTTGTAAGTTTTGACCTTTAACTTCTGGCAAGAGAGCTTTCGCCTCTCAGAGATAAATGAAAGGTGCAGCTGAGACACAGTTGCTATTTCTCTATAGCACACACACACAAGCAACACCTTCCTTTTATTTTTTTCTCATAAGGCATGGTTAAATCACAGTATTAGACATGAGGGACTGTGCTTATACACAGCTCTTTTACCCTTCTCATCTCCTCTTTTCACTCACTCCTCTCTCTCAATTGAGCAAAGCAGAGATGTACAGATAGAAGTCTAATTAATGTGTGCTTTCCACTCTGAGCCGCCTCTTAGTGGAGCGCAGGGTGGAGGGGTTTGGGCTGAATGGTTCAGAGCCGCACTGTTCTCCTTCATTTGTTGTCTATGACACAGGGGAGGTGGGATTTCTCACTGAGCCTGTGACTCCAGTTGTCTCGCACTTGTAGGAAGAGGGGGAGAAGGGCTTTGCTGCGGCGCCTGTTGATTCAAAGATTACCCCGGGTTCATTACTGATAGGTCTGAGCTTTGCTACAGAGAAGTCCCTGTGACGTGTGGATGCTTACCCAGAATCAATGTATACCCACTCACCCCCAGTTAACGTTTATTTCTAACTGAGCAAGATCTTGAGTTCCAACCCAATTATAAATGGAGACAGTACAAGTTGTTTCAGCAAGTGCCCCCAAAAAGGCACATACAGTATGTTTACTTTGACCCTATCTCCTAGAAATGATATTCATAATCAATGAATTTGGAACGGAAAATGTGTTTTATAGAAAAAAATGCTGCATGGATTACCTTATGTGAACAATATGAGAGGCTGTTGTCACATGTCTAAAATACTGAACCAATCCGTAAAATGTTCATTCAGTGTGTAATACTAGCTGTGCCAAACTAGCTGATCTTCAAATACAGTATGATTTGGAATCGGATTTGGACAGTGTTTTTGTTGCCTACGTAATCTAACCAAACTCTGGTCTCTGTCGTCAGAGTCCGTCCCACCATGCACCTCGACCGCCTCCCCATAACTCAGGAGCGATAGTTAAATATATAGTTCTGTAGTTCTGCTGTAGTGAATAACCAATATCCATCCCCCTTGTTAACCTGCCACCCCCTCTCCCTCCCCTGGTAGCAGAGCCAGTGGTCTGCCAGACTCATTGATCCTTTATTGACCGAGGTTTGTGCAAATTGGAATCTATGGCCACGACCATAGATCTGAGATATCAGTAGCCTCACTGTGCTGTGGATTGATCCATTGCACTGTCTATGGTGCTGAAGGTGGGCTTGGTTAACATTCAAGTGACATGGAATCTAGTATCCACACTGATAATAGAAGTTTAGGAGGAAGTGATCGTTAAAACTTTACCTGCATGGTTATTATTAATCATAATGAAGATCCCCTTACTTTTACTAAGAATCAAACCCAAACCATAATCTTTCCGAAGCCCAACCAAGTCATTTTAGTGCCAAAACCCAATCAATACCTGTTCAGCCAGCATTATCTTAATGTATTGAAAGCAATGCATCTAGATATCTTGTGCATCAATCTAAAGAAGGCTTGAGTGCTCAATATGACTTTGTAAACATTAAGCTTGAAAGACAATTGAACTATACTATGAGGAGTACAAAAATCTAGAAAAAGTTTGATAGCTCACATGTCAAGTGTGTATCCTTCCTCCTTCTCTTCCTTACCTCCTTCCTCTTTGTCCTCCAGAGAAAGCCCAGGCATCTCATGGATGAGAGCTTTGTGTTAAACACACACCTTAACGTGTGCATTGCTCTCAAAGGACAGACAAACTTGCTGAAAAAAGAAAGTGTTTTGTTATGCTTGAAGAGTGAATTCTATTCGTTTGATATTCAGCCACTGGAGATCTTATGTGCTTTATCCTCAACGCTCTGAGTATAGAGGGAAAGAAATATTTCTACATCCTTACGACTGTCCTCTTTACATTATTCATCAAACGCTGCTCTTCTGTGGCTTCTTTAAATGCTTCCTCAGTGGCAGAAATGTGAAGGTAAAATGTTGAATTGTTCTGATAAATGTTTCAGGGTCTCATGAGAACGATTTACTATCAAGGACTCAGAACGGCCTGCATATCTAACAAAGGTCACATCTCCCCCTTTTTCCTTTTACACATCTGACTGGGTTTGATTGCGTACAGTATTTAATTTACTGAGCAATACTCTATACCTAAAAATATCACCACTTTAATGAATACATGGGAAAAAAGTGTGGAAATAGTATCACCATAGAAACAAATAGACTACAGTAATCAGAAAGCACGTAAGGTTGATTATTGTATATATGCACATTAGGTGTATGTTTGCATGCACTTCTTATTTGCACCTTACTGGCTACACTTTACCCAGTGCACTACTGCAGTACTACCCACATACACTCTGTTCCCAGATACATCTTTGTTGAAAATGGGTTCTTGGTAAACTCCCAGCTTCCAGGTTCTTACCCAGAACCCATAGTGACAAACTCCACTTGTCCGTTGATGCCTTTAGGTTTCATAATGAGGACAAGGAGAACTCTAGATTACATGCCACATGAATGCAGTGCCAGTAAATGATGCAGAGGCACCAAACAAGGCGTGCACTTCTGTAAATGGAAGATGGAGGTCAGCTGAGGGTAATGACTACTGATGTGGTCATTGTCAAAGCCAAAATGAAGTTAGCCATGTATGGTTGGGAGAGGTGACTTTTGGAAGGTGGATGTGTATGAACTCAGAGTGAAAAGACAAAATGAGTGGGATTAGAGTTTGGGATGTTCAGAGGGCAGTAACAGTGAGTCAAACAGAGGGGGTGTGAGGTGCTCCTTGAAAGGATGAGTGTTTGGCTTCAGCTTGAGGGCAAGAAGTGTCTGTGCTGTTAAAATTGCTTTGGAAAGTTCATTCATGAACCAGTGGGGTGATGGTTTCCTGACCTACTTGATTTTAAATAGTCATTTGGCAGGATCCTTATCAACAGTTTGCATGATATTGATAAAAATGATTCACCATGGTTTGAGAGAGAGTTGTTCCTTATATATATACATCCAAACATTCAGATTTTGGTGGTTTAAGTATTTTTGTATAATCAACAAAATGCTTTTCCAAAGGCCTGAATGATGACGTTGATTTATATATACTTATACTTAAATTTACAGCCAGCTGAAGCTGGTATAACATTACCACCAACTCGTTTAGTTAGTTAGTTACTATTATTGTGTGACTTTCATATCAGAACTAACATGGCGTACACAGCAGTATATTGTGTTATGTAAGATGTGCCAAGACTAGAAGAGCATTTAAATAAAAAAATTAAAAATCCAGAACAGAACCCTGATGGCGTTTGCATTTAATGTTTGGAAAAACGTCATGGTTTGGACTAAAATAACTACTTAGCTACATTACTACTAGAAGCACTCATAGGCAACTTACAAGTTAACTTGACACAACAACACTGACGTTTGCTTTGAACACTGGTCTCCCAGGCCAAAGTCCACCAGCCCTACAGCCCACCACAAATGGACTTTCTAAGTCTTTATATGATGTCGCCTCACTTCCTCCTTTCCTTGTGTAGTAATTACTACGACCACAAAAGGTCGACAGGAACAACAAACTTTAATACAGGACGTAACAATCTGCACCTAGATAGCAATTATGTTGTTTATTTACATATTATAGTGCATTATTTTTCATAGGTATATCTACAAACAGTGAATGACAACAGCCTGACAGGATGGATGATGATGCTGATGATGAACAGTACATTTAAATATCTCAACAGTAATACAGTAGGAACACTCCTGACTGACCTTGGAAAATCTCAGTAATACACATTAAACTGCTGATTTCTGCAAAGGACAGCCATAGGATCATGCTCATGCTCCTCCTAAGTCTACTATTAAACTGTATTATAATCTTGGCTATCCAACATGTGAGGCCTTATTAGGACAGGACAGATTAGAATGCTATAAAAACATCCCACAAGGCGGCAGGCACCAAGTTCCCAATGTGACCTGAAATATGTTGTGCAGAGGGGATAATGTTCCAGCCTGACACTGTACATTTAACATGCCTCGGTAGATGTCCTGATCCTTTCTTCTCTTGATGACTTTTGGTGTTCACCTGACATTTTATCCAGTGCCACCATCAGGTCAACGATGTCCCTCATTCAATAAATATCTCACCATGTACTTAATGGACTGGCACAAAATTGTTTTACAGACAGTTATGGTTCCCAGACAATGTCTCCTAATGACTTTGGTGATCAGTGGCTTTTCTTGTAGCACCACCATGAGATTGAAATATATGGGCCCAACTATTGGATGGATTTCTAGGACATTTGGTGCAGACATTCATGGCCCCCTCAGGATGGATTGTAATAACGTAGTTTTGACCGACGTAAGGTCAAAATCAAACATTTTACAATATGGCCATAAATACTAAAAAAAACTATTAATATTCCCATCAGCTTCAGCTGTACTTTTCATTTCAATATTAAGACGAAATATGATGAAAATACCAAACATTAGCAATGTTATGTTGCTATGCTGCTGTTAGCATATTACTAAGCAACATTGTGCTCATGAAGTCCATGAACTGTTCATAAAGATGAACTGCTGCCCAAAAGTGAAGCCAAAACAGAACGCCCCCTGGTGGCTGGCTATAGTATAAGTCATAAACTCCGCCTCCTCCATGTTCCCGGATGGGACATGGGCCAAACTAAAACATCAAGTCCACAGCATATAAATGTTTTCCAAAGGGAGGTTCTGTCATTTTTGTAATAACATTGGTTTGAATTAGTTATTTGACACAATAAAAAGGGGAGTGATTGCCTGATGTGATTGAATAATGATTGAGTAATGTGAGCCTTGATACCACAGCTCAACCACCTAATCAGTACTACACAAACTGGCTCTTTTGCCTTCATTTTGTACAGAGGGAGTAAGTTAAGACATGTTATCCATCTTTACAATAGATGGTACGGCCGCACAGAGCTGTTAGACTCTTGATCTTATTATGTGATCATTATTCTTGTTCCACAGGTCCATGTTCAACTTAATTCTGTATGCCAGTCTTCGTTGAGTGACAGATGGGACAGGAGGTAGGTGGTAGAACAACAGAGGGTTAGATAATAAGCACAACTTTATTTGTGATTAGAAAATACCAAGGAGTATGACCTGTCCTCATGAATACTGATGCTCCTTGGCATCTAGCTGGAATTAAAGTGACTCACATTGCTGTAATAATCACAGCTATCGATTTGTCCATGCCGCATAGGCAAGGTCAAGCAGGAACTCTCCGACTAAGTACAGAGACAAAAACTGGTGCCGTACAGGAAGCAGGTTTAATCACATTTGGATTTACAAGACAATACCAATCCTTTTTACATTTAAGTCAGCATTGTCCAAGGTTAATCTGGGCATTTTAAATACATCCCATCACTGCAGTATGTGGATTTAGACATCTTCAAACAAAGCAAAATCACCAGACTTTCATGGAAAAGGTATAGACCATGTTTACACTGTTTTATGTATGTTTTATAATCTACTTGAAGTAACTTTCAGTCAATGAAAGATGCAAGACAAGAATGTCCAAGGTCAACAGCCAACCAAGGTTACTGTTGATCAACAATCCAACAATTTCTTTTGCATTGATTAGGAATCTCCAAAATATGAAAAGTCTTCATTCACAAAGCCATCTGCCAGGGTCAAAGAAAAGTTTAGCCCTGGAGCCACAGGGAGGTTTTTAATTTGACTCAGAAAAAGTTGCAACTTTCTTTTATAACCCACTGTCACATCACATTTTCAAGTTTACATTTACAGACATTTTTATCAGAATTTTATTGACATTATATTATTTTCATTAGGTTTAAAATGTGTTAATGTTGTTAACTTTGATATTGCTCTTTTTTAAACATTTGTTGCTGTTGTAATAATAATTATTACTCTAAAGTACAAAATTTTGTTGTTGAGACAGTAATGTGAGAGTTGACCTATTGAACTCCATGCAAAAATAATGGGGTATAGTACATCACATGATCTTTAAGGGGACAGTTTACACCTAAATGAAAAATACATATTTTTTTATACCTATATACCTGCTAGTTATTAGTCTATATTGTTTTGGTGTTAGTTACAGATGTTTGAGATATCAGCCTTAGAGGTATCTGCCTTTTATTGAATATAATGCAATAAGATGGCACTTTGCTTGTGGTTTGTGGCAAAAAAAATATGTTTAAAATGTCTCTGTCCAGAAATCATGACCTGGTTACTCAGAATATTCCACAGACCTGAATTATTCCATGTAGGAACTATTTTCTTTCTGCCAAACTACACACACTCATGGACGAGAGGCTCGTAAACATTAATGGCGTCCTTCTCGGCTGTAATGTGCTGAGCAAGCAGCTTTCGTCTGCATATTGATACAGTTGGTTAGTGTAGTTCAGTTAAAAAAAAAATAGTTCAACATGATACTGGCCACAACGAGGTCTGATGATTATATGGAATAACTGACTCATGATTTCTAGCGAGATACTTTGCTGTTCAGTCTTTCAAGGATTTTTGTTTGTTGACATTGTTCCAAACCATTTGATAGTAGGCAAATATCTTCAGGGTCAATGGGCCTCATGCAAGAAAATTTTCCTGATGTTATCTTGACTTTCTCTTACCCTATAAATTATATAAATTATATAATTTCTCCAGGATTTTCAAACTCAAAATCACTTCAAAGTCATTGAATACACAATATATTAGTGAAAACCTGCACATGACTTCTACAACAAGTCTGGACCATTCATAATCATTGTTTTTCCAACTACGAGAAAATTCCAACTACGAGAAAGATTATAAATTCAGCAAGTTGTCTTCAGTCATTTGTACAAGCCACTTGAGAACAAATCTGTTCTTGCATCAGGCCCTATGTCTCTATATCTCCTACACTGTATGCAATCGACTCGTATACACCACCCTTGTTTAAAGACATAGTAAAATGAATTTCAAATATTCAATATTTCAAAAAGGTCCACTAATCAAAGTGATCAAGACTTGGTGAGTTGAAACAGTGAAAGTAGTAGTAGTAGTAGTAGTAGTGTGTGTGTGTGTGTGTGTGTGTGTGTGTGTGTGTCTAAGAGGATGGGGTGAGACAGAGGCACCAGCAGTTGGTAGGAGAGGTTTTACAGCTCATCCATTCCCAGAGGTGGCCGTATTGGATCATCCTTTCATAAAACTACATTTATACTGTTGAATAAAGCCTTAGAAAACCAGGACAGGCACTGGATGGCACATTAAACCAAAAATGTGTATCTATCTAAATACTTCATGTTTTTTACTCTGTTCATGCTCTTTTATCCACTCTTCACTCTTCCTGTTGCCTGTAGCCACTGCAGACATAAGAGAAAATCATATCAGCTATTAGTAATGGATATTAAAAGATATTTTTCAACTAGTGTGTGTTCTCTGAGATGCACTAGAGGAACATTTTTTCTCGGGTTTAGTCCGGACATTGGATGTCCTATTAATAAGAGGTATGAGAGGTAATGTTATACACAGGAGATAGATATGAGCAACTTGGGATGGCATGACATTAGTCTTTGTTTTCTTTTTAACCTTTTTTGGCAAATGTCAAACCAAGCTTTCATTACTAAGAGCGGGTATGATGCCAAAGTCCATTGGGGACTTTTCTGTGACCAACCCACAGAAAATAATCCCCTGACTCTGCAGTTCCCCTCAGTTTTTGTAGCATCATTCAGTTCACTGTTTTGATCTTGGGGCCAGAAACTTAATATTTTGGTTTATTCTCAACCCACTCCATCAGCTGTTTTACCTGCCATAGACGGAAGCTATTTTCCCAACTCATCAGATTCCAACACCACTAACACTGACCAACTAGCTTGGGATACACTGAACCATTCAGCTAAAAAGCTGCAAATGTATTTCAGGAATTGGTGGAAGATTTGTAAAAGTTGGATCCAAATGGATATTAATGCTGTCCTCTTTCTGTTGGATTTGTTAAAAGTTTGCCCATAAACACGTAACCCTTATTGACCAAGTCTATAATACGTTGAATGTGTCTTGCAGCTTTATCAACTTCCATAGAGACAGAACAGATGGATTGAAGTATGGACGGACAGACAGACAGACAGACAGACGGACAGACAGACAGACAGACAGACAGATAGATAGATAGATAGATAGACAGATAGATAGATGGTCTAACTGCAGAGTAGCACCAGTACAGGGCTGACCTTGTGCCGATTCCTGCCGTACTCTGATTTCTGCTTAAGACAAGCTAAATATCTGTGTGAGTAACTAAGCCAGTGGTTTTATTACTGGCCAATTAGTTTCATACCCACTCTCACTGAATCGCCGGCTTATCTGTTCCTGTGTTTGCACACTTGCATAAATGTGCTCATGCACACACAGACACACACACACAAACAGGCACAATCAGTATAAACTGTGTAGTCCGCATCAGCATGGACCAGATAGAGAACATTGCACTAAGTATGTTTGCTCTCCAATGGTGCTAACAGCTAGATAACAGTTAATACAATCACCAATGTGACTGGCTTATCTGTCAGCTCTGTTATTGAAAAGTTGTTGGAAAAGTTTGACAGCCAAACTATAGCATTTGTGATGGCCAGAATTCAACCACAAGGGAAACAAAAAGCAGATCCTGTAAAAACTGTAATTATCACCAAATCATAAAATTTCATGAAACCAGCAGGATTCGAAATACAGAAAGCCTTGCTGGATTGAACCCAAACTCTTTATTTTCTGTCTAGCTCTTTCCCTGTGGGCTCTTTCTCTCTGTGTCTCAGCTCTGCCTCCTTGCATGTTCTGGTCTGTCGGTCTCTTTCCCAGAGCGCTGGCTCTCTCTTGGCCTCATGCTTTCTCTGTTTCCCTCTCCCTCTCTGTCTTTCATGTCCTCCTTTCTCAGAACTTTATTAGGTGAGATGTCCTCAGCCAGAGCACGGCACTGGCAAGACCTGACTTGCATTTCATAGAGAGGAATTATGGTACCACCGGCATCATCCTCCTCTCCTTCCACTTTACTAACATAACTGTCTCGGCTGTTGAACTGCAGCAACAAAATCCCATCAACACATCTGACTCCTGTGGTAAAGATACTGAAGGCTCCACTCTGACAAGGAATTCATTGTCTAATAAGACCCCAGAGTTTTGGTTAGTGGATGAAAATGCAAAAATGCGTCACATATTCAGAGCTTAGCAAGACTTTGTGTGGCTTTCTTTGGATAGAGACAAAAACATTTTGGTACACAGTGAGCAAGAAAACAACACACAGCTAAACTAATGTTTTTCTCTATATTGCCTATCCTCTCTCTGTGGAACTTTGAACAAGATTGTTTGGGTTTCTGAAATGGGTAGTTTGTACGAATGTATTGAGTGAAGTAGTGGGGGAGGTGAAAAGAGCTGGAGGTGATATTATAAAGATTATTTTTACCTGAAGCACAGGGGCATGCTGTATAAAATGTAGAAGAAAGCAATAAGTCTTTCAATATACTCGAGATATCTGCCCAAAAAGAGGAAACATTATTATTTCTTTGGGATACCCCTGTGATCTTCATCAAAATATATTTGGGACTAACATGAGTGCATTTATTCAAGGTTGGTATGCCTCAGCACAACTTTAAAATGTGTTTTTTGTTTGTTTGTTTGTTTGTTTGAAGACTTGTTGGCTACTTTGTTACAGACTGAAAAATCTCAACAATTATTGAATGGATTATCATGACATCTTAACAAGTTATCCATTCAAGCAACATGTCTTATATCTAAACATCACAGCTTTAAACATGTGGCTAATGTTGTGAAATAGTTTGGTTAGGCTTTGCAAACAAAGGTACTTGGTAAGGTTAAGGAAAAGATCATGGTTTGGGTTGTGTTACTTCACCTGTTACTGTTTAAGATAAGGCAACGTGGAGAGGTGCAAAGTCCTGTCTTTGTTTGATCCACCCCTCATGCTCGCCCTGAAAACACTTTCTGTCTTTAAACTGTTTCACCACACTTTGCTGTTTGCAACCGTCATAACTAATATTGCAACTAGAGGTTGCAAACTAACAAGTAACAAGTCTACTAGATGTAGCATGGCATATCTAAAACAATAGTTTATGACCAAAATCAAACAAAACCAACAACATTCCCATCAGCTGGAGGTTCCAGCTGGGTCCAGTCATGGATCAGTGTGGGTGGAACATGAAATTCCAGGTGGCTGCATCTGTAATACGCTGAAATAAAATAGTGAACATGGCAGCATGTTAGCACATATTTATGAGAATATTAACATAAAGACGTGAGCTTTGAGCTCAGCAGTGCTGTGGTTACTACCATGGCAGTCAAATCCTAGCCTTGTTAATTATACAGTAACTTCCTGCATTCACACTCAGGGCTACAAATCCTGAATTCCAAGTTTTAAATGTGCAAATCCATAGTAGTTAGCAACACATTTGAAAAATAGAAGCTGTTCTGAATTAGCAATAATGTAAGAAAACAGGAGTGGAAGACAAAGAAAAAGACAGACTTTTTCCTAACTGGCTCCATTGGTTTAACATCCAATTCATAAGGTGTGGTGCCCACACAGAATAGCAAGGATAGAATAGTTATTTGCTGAATCAGATTGTTTATTAAGTCTGTTGTGTATTGTCATGCAGTAAACAAGCAGCGCTTCGGCTTGTTTTAGCAAGGTACGTTGGTGGGGAGCTAATGAATTGAAAGAACTCAGTTGGGCTGAGTTTCTTTGGCAGAGCCTAGAGGACTCAACAACACATCACACACACACACACACACACACACAGTGGAGAGCACAGAGGACCCAGGCTATATATTAAAGGATCAGAGACAAAGTCATGCTTGCTGCAGCACTCTGCTGTGTAAGAGTGGAGGAAGATACACAGAGATGGAGGGTGGGAAGAGGGTGAAAAAACAACATGCGGAACTTTAATTTGTGGGCCCTCTCAAACAAAGCGTGGCTTAATAAATTGGAAATGGTATCATCCACAGAGGAACACGGACGCAAATACAGCAGTGCTTTGACGTGATCGCTGCATGGAAAACAAAGTCATCTCCAGACCAGCATGCCACTGCTGGACTATAAATGAGATGTGGAATCTGTTTTGTTTAAAACTTTTCTGGACAAAAACAAACAAACAAACAAGGAAACATTATGAAAGTACCAGTGTAGTGTATGTGTAGCTGCATATAAATGATCAATTTTTTACATTTTGTCTGTATTCAACATGCTGCTTTTTTTCCTGTTCTTCTAAGAACATATCTGGCACAGTGGGTACTGTACATAAGGATTCATTTAGCATTTTTGGCATGAAGTCCAGATAAAGATAAACTCTGCTCCTGTGCCCCGCAGTCACACTGCTGCTCGCTGCTATTGACCAGCATCAGGTGTGGGAAATGGAAACATCTTACAGACTATTGTTGCTTTTGGTGAGTTGGATATGATGTTTGTAACAGACTGTCTTGAGTATGGATGTTGGCCTTCTGGGGACTTTATGGTTTTGTTACTGTCCTTTAGTGCTTTTTACTTCAGTTGTTCTATGAACAGTTCATGTTATATAAAACAAGACAAACTGTATGTTTGGCAGAGAACAACCATGCTGTGGTCTTCTCTCCAAGCTGTAAATAGTAAAGGATTTTGATTCATCACACATCACAAATTTTTCTCACACTGGCTCCGTTTTGGCTCATGATCCAGCAGCAAATATACCCAGTGGTTCTGTATTTACTCTACACTTATTGCTTCGTTCAGTCTTTCCAGGAAAAGGTCAAGACAGCAGTAATCAATCAGGCAGTCGATCATTCAATATGGTTGTCTGGTATCAAAGGCTTGCCTTCCACCTTTTTTGTTTTTTTGAAAGAAAAGCAGCACATAGTCCAGGCAGTCTCAAATTCAGTTTTAAAGAGTGAAGTATCTATCTAAAAATCCAGGAATCTCTGTGTGTGTGTTAGTCGACTTTCTCAACAACCATTCACCCAGTCGACGTCACACTTGTTGGGCATGTTGCTGAGGACCCAGTGCAGTACTTAATGTGAAATAAAGATGAGCTAATACTTTGGCTAAAAGGTTTATAATAGTTGTGTTGTGCTATACAGTGGAATCAAAACCTTTTGGATAGCACATGTGCTCGGACAGTGTTTCATTTTCAGCCTGATCCCACAAAAATTATGTGAAATTACCTAGTTTTCTTAACACTGAATTATGTTTCTGGTGGCACGTAATTTGTTGACAATTAAAAGTCTATGGGGATCCTTTTTTGTACTGGGCACACAAATTCCCGCGTTAAACAACGTCAATCAGTGACATGGTAGTAATAAATGACAGCAAGGCGTAGTGTTAAAGCACAGATGTTGCATGGGTCAAACAAACAGCAGACTTTCATATGTATAATACATATATTTATTTACTTTTTAATTAAGAAGTCTTTTATAACGCCTTACCAGCACATTTGTGAAATGACCAGGCCTTATCCTAGTCATTTCACATCATTTTGTGAGATCAGGTTGTTCGTTTTGCTATCTTTTGTAAATACTGTCCCACCTTCCGCTTCACAATTTAATGTTACTCTGCCAAGCTTGAAGAAAATAAAAAAAATTCTGTGTTCAATTGGGATTTCTGCCACACATGGTAAAACAAATATAGAAACAAGCATGTCTTGATAATTATAAGAATTTGAAGCAATCACATAGTTGTTTTGGAGGTAACATTTTCATATAACATTTTTTGCCAGATTAAAACACACATTTTGGGCAAGGCAGATTTATTTTTAAAGCATATTCCATACATAATAGAATATATTCCATATATAATAGAAAGTCAGGTCAAATCAATTCAATTCAAGGTTAAAACATAGTCTAAAAGACCATAAATGCATATATTTTTATAACAATAAAAACAGGAGAAAAAACAAAACAAGCATCATAATACAAAAATTCTAATAAGAGATTACTGCATAAACATAAACAACATCATAAACTGAACATCGAAGTGATGTTTCACTTCAGAGCATGTCTCTTTTCCTCCTTACGGTATTTCCTGTTGGGACAGGATGTTAGTGCTGTTAGTGCAGGATGTAATGCAGTGATCAGCAGTGACAGATTGGGAGAATTCCTGGTAGGCTGGTTTTGTTTCAGGCTGATTACTGTCGACTTAACTGAGGACCGATACTGTGTCTCATTGCTGCCTGAGCTGATAGAGCTGTGTGCAGGCTCTTTGCGTTCACATCCAAACACCCTCAGACACACTCTGTTAACAGCCAAACCAAGTTGGGAAAAGGGGAGTAAGCAAGCAAATCCTCCTAAAACCTCCCCCTCCTTTCTGCAACATGAAGCCTTGAGAGTGGTAGTATCATTCACCGAAGACATAGAGCAGCAGTTTTTAAAAACGGATAATGAAAAAAATATAGCAGAGTGCAAGGCAGTGTTCCCTGGATGTTCCCATAGACAACACTTTGCAGTTGCAAAACTCATCTTTTATTTCTTAGAAACTCTTTTAAACGGTGTAAAACACAGTAGAGTTTGTTACACATCTCAAGCAAAGAGCTTACAAAACATATCTATTTTATTTAATTCTAAAAGTTATATTTAAAATACAGACTTTTTAGGCGAAATACTCCTGAGTTAACTGTACAGTTCGGCTAAAGTTAGTTACTTATTTTTAAAGTGGATAGTATGGGCAGAAGTTCACCTGAAACAATTCAAGTGTGATCTTTTTTCTTTGTTTTGGTTTTCTGTGCTGCATGGTCTCTTGACATTATCACACTATTGAATGGGCGTTTAGGAGTGCTTATCATCCCAAGTATCAAGTATGGGTAAGTAGGGGCCTACTGTATCTTCAAGAAGGTTGTTTTTAGCCCATTAAATGGTACCTTCTAGTAGGTCCAGTACGTTATTATCAGCCCATTCAATGGCTAGTTGCTGTTTTGCTACATTTCACTTTCAGTTTTGTTAGGCACAGGAAAAAGTCTGCAGTTTCATTCAGTTTAGACTATAAAACTAGTTTATGAAAAAACGAGACGCACTGAACTCAAGCGACGTTAATTCAAATTACATTGTTTACTTTTGGTTTCATGTGGGACATGAAGGCCAATCTCCAGGTAGTGATGTCTCATTCATGAATGATTCATTCAGAAGAATGAAGCACTTAGGAGAACAAAACCTCCTGAATCCCTTCCTGAAAAGTTCCGGTCTTTTCTCAACTCCAGTGTCTCTCTCTCTCTCAAGACCGTAAGTGCCAAATAGCGTAAACACGGAGTTGCTCAACCAAGCCCCTCACTCCGGACTTCTTCTTTTTTCTTCTTCTTCTTGTGTTTTACAGATGGTTGGCAATGAGCATAATAGGTGCACTACCACCACCTTCTGCCCGAGAGCTCCCTCTCACCCTCATGAACGAACCGTCAATCGCTATAGGCATGGTCAGTCAGTTGTCCGTTTGTGTTCTGAATCTACTAGTAAAGTGAACAGAAGCCCTGATTCACTCTCTGCCTCTCAGTCAAGGAGACGTTCACTGAACCTACTGCCTAAGCATTCGTCAGTCAGTTCACTGAACGTAATAGTAAAGTGAACGGGAGCCCTGATTGGCTCTCTGCCTCTGCCGTCTGTCTGTGATACGTTCACTGAATATACT
>CAFUXE010000016.1:22293-40060 GCA_903364295.1 Serranus cabrilla | reverse complement strand
ACCTTGAATCTCTGCTGTATCTGCCCAGCTTCTACCAGCAGCAATCCAGAACATTTCTATGGTTGTGAGAAATATGACACAACTTCTATGTCTGCTGGAAGTAGCTCACATTAAATTAAAAACAGAAAACATCAAAAGCGTAAGATTATATCCCACTCCCCATTTGAACAGAAAATATGTTTATCAGGTTATTTGTGTGTGCAATGTATTTTGGATTTGAGTGTGTTAGTGTACTGCAGTTTCTATATGGCCCAGAACTGCAGCTACTCTAACCTCTCAGCCATGAAATAATTTATTAATAGACCCAAGAAGCAGAAGGAAAACCAGACCAATTAATACGGAGAAACAAAGCTGGCCTGTGGGAGAACGAGGAAAGGAGTTGAGGTCAAGATGTGTGTTTGTGTGTGTGGGGAAGGAAGTGCAGTAAAGTGGGGAAGGAAGCAGCAGGGGAGAGAGGTGAAGAAGGAACAAAACAAGGCAGCAGTGGAGTGACACAGCAAAAGAGGGAGGAAAACAGAGCAACACAAGGAAATGAAAGATTATTACTTTACTCTGTAAACCAGGGATGCCAGACGAGAAACAGACATGAATATGATGAACCAGCCACTCTTGAATAATCAATTAATATTCTGTGGATTGTTAGATAAGAGCTGGTTATGTGCTATTGTGTCTCTGTGTTGTGTTTTTAAAAGAAAGCCTGAAAGTGAGACTGAAAAGGTGTAATGGGACTGAATTGTTGATATGGAATAAAAGTTCCGTCTCTCCATCAATATCTGTACTGTTGTATATGTAATGACCCCACAAGAAATTCTGGTTTGACTTGAAGCCTCCATGCATTTCAGGTCGGCTGAGTTCTGTACTATGATATCAGAAAATATTCTGAATAACTCAAGTAAAAAAAAAAAGTCCTTTTATTGTTCAGTGGGACCATTCACTTTAGCCCCAAAGGGTCTGTTTGCAAAATTACATTCATTTGTTAAAAGACCCACATTCCTAAAGCAATTCTCTTCCCAGCTCTTGAAAACACATTTGTAATTCTTTCCTTCCTCTCTCTACAAGTCCTTTATTAGGGGACCAAATAGCATTTGGTGGGTGAACACTGATTTGTATTCCTTCAGCTCTAATTAAATTTGCTCTGGTAATACAAAAGAGAAAGCCCATCAACAAATAACTGCAAAACAAACAAGAGGGGTGCATGCATAAAACAAGACGAACAAACCTGCTTTGGGGCTGATTGTGTTCAGATGTGCTTGATAAAAAACAACTTTGCATGCCGAAAATTAGTAAATGAAGAGGTGTTATTCAAGTTCCTTTCAAGTTTTTTTTTCCCTATCACTTGCTGTCGTGTTCATTCAACACAGGGGTGGAAATGTAGATAATAAGCAGGATGACTATAGAGTACAAATTGAGTTACCGTTGCAATTTGCAGAATTGTCCTCGGGTTACCGTCAGTTCTTTATTAGTAAAGCACTCAACAATCATCACTTATTGTAAAATAGGAGGGAGTTTGTCTTTTTTCTTTCCTTTTTTTAAACCAAAATATCTTATTCATTGTGCACTTAATGAATGCTTGTCTCAGCTGTATGACCGTACTGTATAGCTCAATCCCCAACACCCTAATACAAACTGGTTTTGAGATGTTTGATGCTTTGCTGCAAAAAAAGACAGTTATATTCTGTCAAATGGTTTGTTGAACTTTGTGATGATATGGTTTTACAGCACCTGGATGAACTTTGACCTTTGTCATCATGAATCTGGGCAGAAGCACAAATACATGTGCAGGTTTGCAAACCACATGGTAGCAGTCAATATATGTTTGCAATTTTGGTGGGACAACTGAGCAACAACTGTAGAGCAATGCATTATTAGTAATAGAAATACATATACATGGTTTCCTCTCCTTTCCGTCTTCTATTGAACTGTTGTGGCAGGAAAGTTTGGCCCTGATCTGAAAAAGCCTTTCCAGCACGAGCAAAAAACTTTGTTCATATAGAATTTTCAGCCAACAACAACATACCAAATATTTGTGCCAGTGTATGCATCCTTATGAGTAATGTAACTACACCTTAAATATGCTTTTCACATTGTTCAACTCAAACTTAATTGCCTGTAGGAATGAATGAGAGCATGAATGGTTGTCTGTCTCTATGCGTCAGCCCTGTGAGAGCCTGGTCACTATCCCGCCTCTATGTATGAATGAATGATTTATTTATATTCTTTATATAGATTTTCTCGGAGACAGGATTGAATAAGCAGACTTGCAGGGATGGACTTAAATAAATGCAGCAGACAGTTTCATCGGAACAAAAACAACTAAGGTGGAAGTGCAGACCAAAATGTATATAAAATTAAGTTGCACTCAAGTGGTAACTTTTTAGTGCCTAAATAGTGAAGTCAATGTAGAAGTGTTTTAAACTTGCATTACTTTTAATAACCAGCAAGGGGCAACTGCACTGGTTTCAAAAAGAAGTCCAATTGTATGAAAGTCAGTAGGAAAATGACCCTACTTCTTACTTGATTGATGAGTTCATGGTCTCAATTTATCGTTAAAAGTCTTTGTTCAATAGGTTGTTAATGGATGTTAATTTAGATTTATTTAATAAGATATATTTACAGTAAAATAAACATTAAAGCAGGGTATGCTTTAGGCCAGGGCTATTGTAATTAACAGGTCGCTACCATATTTCACAGTGTGTATTTAGAAATGTATTGTTCAGTAATGAGGAGGACTAAAAGACACTCTAAGGAGTCAGCTATTTCAAATAACGGATGCACCTGGCTAACCCAGCTAGCCACCTAGAGCTATACCATTAGCTGACAGCTTAGCATTCTTCCTGATCTGTTCCGTTCATGCACTGGATGCAAAAAACCCAAGTTAATGACCAAAAAATCCCTCAAAACAGGAGAACACAAACCAATAGGTGATGTCATGGTGACTATATCCATTATTTGTATACAGTCTATGGATGCATCACCTACACTGACTTTTTCTGCAGAGCTAAACAGGCACAAGCAAAAAAAAAAGAAAGAAAAGTTGATTTAGAGCATTTTCACTACCACTCTTTTGCCAGCATGAAAATAGAGCTCTTCATCTTTTTTATTTCCTTTTTATTTTGTCAATTACCTTCAGCCCCTTACTAATAGACTTAGCTACTCAGCCTAATGGAGACTTCATCAGAGTTTATGCTGACAAATCTGAAGTCAAGTCAGTCTGAGAGATCCTCAGCCAGACCAGTGCTCGGTGGGATTTATTTGATCTCACTCTGCATCTCACTGGTGGACATGAGGATGTGAGAGTGGTCTCTATTAGGATGGAGCAGAAAATGAAGAGAACTCAGACTTACAGCATGCTCTGTTGGTAAGTATACACAGAGGTATAGAAGGACAGTTTGAAGAAAGTGTTTGCGTGTGTGCACTCAGGAGTGAGGTAGTCCATTATAACTGCAACAACTTTTGTTCAGACAGAAACACGTGCCTACAGGTACCACTTTACATCACACATTAATGGTCTCAGACCCTCAACAGAATAACCTCATTATCTTGTCCACTTTCTAAAAATCAAGCATCTCTGCTTACCTGACAACAGTTACACAATCAAATTGGTTTTATTGCCAACAAATATCCCACTTGCACATTACAACCCTCTTTGCTTTTGACTACACTTTTCTCATTGCTCCACACGTCTTCTCTCTCTTCCTGCGCCCGCTGAGTTAAACAACTTCCTACCTTCTTTTCTGTTCCTTTTTCCAGCTCTCACTTCCTTTTTCTTCTCCCTCCTCTGGTTCTAGCCGCACTATGCAAGCTAATCAGTGTCTAATCTCACTTTTAATTCTCTTCCTATTAACCTCTTGCTATCGTTTGTTGTGCCATTACCCCTCCTCACACACACATGCTTAAATTACCTTCTGAGCTAAATTGCGGTTTATTTCTACTTCATGACAGAGATATGCTGAGTTAATTACACGGCGCAAATGAAGGGTGGAGGCGGAGGGAGGGAATGAATGGATAATGCATGTTGAGATACATAAGCTCTGAAAGCTTATACTGCCAATTAATATAGTTGCTCTAATAGAGAAGAACAATCTTGTGTGTTTGTGTTTTTTCCTTGCAGAGCCAATTCATTTGAACTGTTGTGGCAGGAAAGTTTGGCCCTGATTTGAACAGCCTTTTCCAGCACGAACAAAATACTTTGTTCATATATATATATATAATTTAAAGTAAAATAAATGATAGAGCAAGGTATGCTTTAGGGTAGGGCTATTGTAATCAACAGGTCGCTACCACATTTTCATGTTTACCCTTTCACAGTGTGTATTTAGAAATGTATTGTATTTCTTCTTTTATTTGAATTGAGGGAAATGTTCATCATAGGCAAAAAGATGCATTATATCAAGTTTATCTAAATATCACTTTAATGTTTCTTTTTCACCACTTTTTATTCTATCATTCAATTTTCAATCTACTTTTATTTACCTATAGAGCCCAATATTGCAAACCAAACATTTGTGATTTGTGATAGCACATCTTCTAACCCTCACTTCTCTTATGAAAAAATGCCTCTTAAAGGGAGAAAATGGAAGAAGCCTCAGACTGAGCATGTGGAGAGTGATCACCCTCCCAGGACGGACAGACTTGCAATAGATGATGTTTGTACAGAACAGACAGACATGATAAAAATGTCAAAACACATTGAATGTGGGAGGAAAGAGAGAGAGAGGGAGACAGAGATGTACAGCAACAACAATAATATTAACAATTATAATGTTGTGTATGAATAAAAAAAAATAATAGCAACAGTAGCAGTGTATATATATAAAAACAAAAACAACAGCAGTAGTATCAGTAATAACTAAAGATGTGCATTTTAAATAAACACATTTTATACATAAATATCCAATTCCAAAAAAGTTGGGATATGTTAGAAAACATACAAAACGTGATCATTTATTAATTTTTTTTTTTACCAAACAATCAATTGAATTCTACAAAGATATACAAATATATTTTAGCTAGACTGATTTTCAGACACAATCCTCTGTTAATTGTGGTTTCATTTTCATATATAATCATATATATTTGATTTCTTTAATTGCTTCACAAAAATCTGTTGCATTCTTGACTCCAAGTAAGAGTTTCAGTGGTGCAGCTAAGAGCTGACAGGAGCAGGTTAGCTTCAAAAACTGTAGTACACTCTGGTGATGCACTGTACTGCAGACACATGGTACATCTGTTGAATGTTCAGAATGTTAGGAACACACACCAGTTTACAAAAAACACCAAAAACATGACATTCTCTTCTCACCATTGTTGGTGCAGGCTCCATGTAGGAGAGTAGTTCGGCAGCAGAGGTACTAACAGAGCTGCAACAGAACCGAATCACATCTGTGAAAAAGGGACAGCTGGTGTGGCGGAGTTCGCTCAGTCTAATGATGAGTGGGTCCAACTACAGGCAGGTCAAAATGTGAAAAAGTTCAAAGTCAGTTATTAATAACTAACTTCTCTTCCTCTCTCTCAAACAGAAACGCCTTGCAGAGTGCTCAGTCCTTCTATGACCTTCTCTAAGTCCTCAATCTTGATAATTGTGCCACTTTAATGAATAAAATTGGCAGTTTGCAGGTTGAGACCGCTTCAGTGCTTGATTAATGTACATTTTTTCAGGCTGGGTGTTATGGATGGCTCACACACACTAGACACAGATTGTTGTGTTATACATTGTGACTCTTTTGCTTCCTGAATGCTTACTTAAATCTTACACCACCGTGGTACTGAGCCACCATTGTTTGGTTCAGTGAATTAAAGCAAATCCAGAATAAAGACGGATCTCCATTAAAGCAATATTACGGAATCTCTGTGTAAAAGAGGCTTATCCTAAAGCTTCTTTACCCTTTAAGCAAAAGTAAATTTGAGATTTAACCTATTGTATTTATGGTGACGCAGAAGGGGTATTTATATAATTTTCTAAATTGTAATTTCGCTGAAAGTGCTCTTTGTCAGCAGGTCAAATGCTTCCATGTGAATACACAAGTCTAAATGCTGTATCATCAAGATAATGCACGTAACATTTTGAACTTTGATTTGCTGATTTAAAAAAATG
The DNA here is from genome assembly GCA_903364295.1 of Serranus cabrilla. Classification (NCBI taxonomy): domain Eukaryota; kingdom Metazoa; phylum Chordata; class Actinopteri; order Perciformes; family Serranidae; genus Serranus; species Serranus cabrilla. The sequence goes on along the minus strand of CAFUXE010000016.1, from coordinate 33,966 downwards.
TTAATAAATATGTGAGGGCCTTCTGCAGATGAACAGGATAAATATATGTGGCTTGAGTTATGATCACTGTTGTGCTCCTGCTTTTTTGTTATTACATTCTTACCCATCAGTCCTATTAGAAATTAAACAGCTGACAGACTCTCCTCATTTTGATAATTACTGATATGAAGAATTTAGTCAGATCAATTATGACTGAAAATTGACTTTGTCTGCTTTTGTCAAAATCTGTAAGGGTTGAAAGGGCTTTAGACTGTGGCTGAATCCTTCTGCTGATTCTGTACATATGGAAAACAGGCTTTAATATACTCACTGCTATGTAATATGGTTAGATGTAAATGGACTGCACTTATATATATGTGAGTGAAGTGTATCCTATCTAAATAAGGGTGTTTTTCACACCTGTAATTCTAAAACCATGCATAATTAAATATAATAATTAAATGTTTTCACCTCTTGTTGACTGGTTTGAGCTCAAAGGAAGTAGAAACTTGGATGGCTGAATTCAGAAGATCTCTATGTAACAGCTTAAGAGAAGCTGTTTTTCTGTTCTGGGAAGAGCTTTTGGAAATACAGCCCCACTGCTTTGAACACTCTTGTTTACCCAGCGTAGTGTAATCCTAACTTATCAGATAGCGCTTTGTCACAGCCCTCTGCGTGTGATACCGACACACTTTGCTTTGGACATATTGGATACGGTCACTTTCCGGTAGTTACATGCATAGTGACTTTTTCAAAATAAAATTCTGTATTCACAGGAAAATGTGAATTTTAGGCAATAAAACCACTTCTGCATTTAATTATAGGATGTAGTTTCACAGGTTGACTCCAAAAGACAACTCTGACTCCTAGGTTCACACAAGACACCCACTTCCTGTGTCAAAGTTCAGGGTTTGGTTAGGAGAGACAGCACATACATGTGCTGATATAATGCAGATTTGGCCGGGTCTTGCCATAAGCCCATGCTTATGGCAAGACCATATAGGGCTTGACTTTTTTCCATATGAGCACTTTCTGCACTTTTCCGTGGCCTTAGCTGATTTTTATGCCAATGGTCTGACTTTTAGCCATGTTTAGCCATTAGCATTATTAGCATTATGTGATCAGGTTGTCCATCCGTCCATCCCATTTTTGTTGAAAGCACCCATTCTTAGGAATGCCTAATAGAATTTACTTCAAATACGGCAAAAATATCAATTTGAACTCAAGGATGAAGTGATTCGACTTTGGGGGTCATAGGTCAAAGATCAAGCTCACTGTGATCTCACATCTGTCACATTCTTCTGATTCTGATATCTCAGGAAATTGGAGGTCAAGGTCATTGCACTGTTATATTGTGTCTGTCTCATGGACAACAACTTAAGGAGTCAAATACTAATTATGAAAATATATATATAACATGTTTAGGATGATGAAATGATGCCATTTTAAATCCAAAGGCCAAATGCCAACTTTCCTTTTACCTCTTTATTTTTTTACAAAAACACTTTATTCGACATGATTTACCACTATAACTCAATGTCAATATTGCAGATGGGTGTGAAGCATCCAAGTTTTATAATTAAATGCTTCTTTGGAGCCACATCCAAATTTAATGCAATGTCTGCTGTCATGGCAACAAACAGTCTGTACAGACATTGAGACTGGGTATCATTTGAAACATGTCAATACCAGTACTGATACAAGTACCCTTAACACAATACTGATACCAATTGAGTACTTCATTCAGTACTTTAGTTTCTATTTTTTTTTAAAAAGCAATCGGTTGCGGATATGTCACCACTCCTCCCCATTCAAAAAGATTTATACACAAATACATTTTGAAAGTGCTCAAATATTTATTTAATAACTGTACAAACTTGTACAATGAAGAATTATTTGGGTTGTGTAATTAACAACCACGGAACAAGAGGTGACAGAGTAGGGTGCTAACTTGCCAATTAACGCTAGTTAAAATCAGCACAAGCACCTAAATCATGCCCCAAACGATTTACTTGACAATAAATGCTTTAACACAGTAAGGATGATTACTGTTAACCTTGTAACCATTTACTGCGTACAGACAGAACCGATTGCCGGTATCGTTTGACAGGCGCAGTTTTTGGTACTACTTGGTACCGGGTTGTTTCGGTCGATACCTGAAAGGTATTGAGTACCGATACCCAGCCCTAACAGAAATAGATGTAAACTGCTTCTGGGCTGGTGGGAGGAGGCATACAACTACAAGGTGGGTATTTTAGTTCATAATGCAGCTTGGATTTAAGTATTTATTTTCACCCACCAAAATACTTTACTGAAAAGTTGGCCAGCTTGTTGCCCAAAGTCATTTAAAGATGCTCAGTATTGAACTTTGATTAAAAGTTAGTTACTATGCCACAGTCACTGTGTATTAGGCAGGAATTCACTCCCTGTGGTACAATTTAAATTTTCCACACAACTGTAGGTCATTAATAACACATTCTAAACCAATTAAGAAGTGAAAAGAATAAATAAATGTAAATCACTGAAAGGTTTGGTCTCCACTAACTCAAGAAAGACTCAAAGATTTATTTTCACCACCAGACATCCATGCTTTTTACCTGAGAATTCAGATGTAGGTCTATAAATTTTACATGAGAAATTAATGACTTTCTTTGATGTTAAGCAGCACAGAGCTCTGAATAACTGCTGCGATTTAAACTGTGACAGCTCTAATGATGGTCACTGACATTTTCTATGTGCTTGTACTTTAATAATACAACATGACTGTTTAAAAAATGACTGCAAAATGTAATACAGTGTTTCTTAATGTGAAATATATCGCTATAGTAATGATCTGTTAAATTTCTTTTGCTTCATGTAACTTCTACTATTTAGTAATCATGCAGTCTATTGCATTGTATTTGTGCATGCATTCAATACCAGTGGATATGTATTTGTACAAAATGTACCACAGCATTTTTTTTTCCTTTCCTTGTGAACAGGCTATTATACCTGCACAAACACACTGACCATGCGTGTAGATGAGAGTTTTACATCAGAGAGACATTTAATTCTCAGAGCTCCCATAAGCAGCCGTATATGGGTAACATCTGTCTGTGGACAGAGCACTGCAGCAAAAGGGACACCACTATGTTTAGCCCTCAGAGGGTCCTATTTTCAACGTTCCTATCCAGCTTTTCTTCAGCTGAGTCAACAGTTCTGCAGAGGCAAATTGGAGGTCAATAAAAGATGCATATTTTATTTGGTCGTACAACACATTTGCCCGCATGCATTTATGTTTCTTTATCTATCTTTACAATGAGCTGAAGAAGCAAAGTCCCTTTCTGGACAAATGGAATTCTATACAGCCTCAGAGGACGCCATTAAAAATCTGGAGCCTAATACGCTTGCTGCGTCTCATTCTTCCCTCAGCACTTGACTGCAATTTACCTGTAAAGGTTTTCAACGGGTGAACAGCAGTGTGATGTAATGTTCTCAATGCAGGGCCTGGGATTGTGCATGATTAGACTTCTGATAGCTGCAGAGTGTGTGGTGACAAGCCAAGCTGACGAGATATTTATTAACCTCACATGATTAACACCTCTGCAGTTTTCTGCAGGGTTTTATTATTTTTACTCGTTAAAGTCCAGATTAGGCACACATCAGAAGTTAGATAGGTCCAGCAGCAGACACAGACCCGAAGAGACCATTCCCCTCCTGCCGTCTGGGGAAAACCTTCTGCCTTATTTTCATTTCCAATGACTAGTGTTAGAGGAGGAAGCAAGACTTCAGGGAAACAAGAGGCTTAATTGGCCAAGCTGATGGCAACGCACTTAAAGTTAGAAGTGCATGAGGCATAGATCGTAGACCCGGGCCAGTTCCCAGGTGAGGACTCTGCTTGGAGGAGTTTATAAGTCTCAGAGCAATTTGCTGTGAATGGAGAGAGGAATACAAAGAGGGAGAGAGAGAGACAGAGAGAAAGAGAGAGAGAGAGAGAGAGAGAGCATGGATAAAGGATAGCTTACCAATGTTTCTGTCATCTATTTGCTCAAAGCTTCCCTCCTCCTCTTTCAAATAATTCTTCCTGTTCCGTCAAACCCTATAGCCAAACTACCGAATGGAAGATAATTAGGCCACATTCTGTAAGACAACACACTATGTACTCTTAGGCATTCCCCTATTATCTGTCCTTTCTTTCTTTCTAGTTTTGAAGTGTTATTTTCGGCAAAAACCTGAACTATGGCTGCCTTCAATGACATTCCAACATCCTTTCACGGATGGTTTCACAACACTTCTCACTCTAAATCAGGAGACTGAGGCTACTTTCCCATGACGACAGTGGGACCTGACAGCTCACTTGTGACCTCAACTCTCATGCGTCATAAATGTGTGAATGACACACACAGGTTTAAATGCCTATTAATGCGTCATAGATGAGCTGTGAAATGTCTACAGGAAGTAACCTTGTATGTCTAGATATGGGTAAAGTTGACACTTGATGGTGTATTTTTAGTTCAAGTGGACTTGTTTGGTGCCTGTTTTTCATGTTTTCACAATTTTATCCTATTTTTTGCAGTCAAGTTGTATGCATTGTCTAAATTAGCTTTTGTTTTATTGTTCTGTGTACAAAGGAAAAGGGAAGGAACAACTTTCATTGAACCAACTTGTTCAAGCTTCAGGGAGTGAATATGAAATCGGTGGTTGGTTTAGCTGCTTCATTAAACTGAGGTGGATGTCACTGTTTTTGCTACTATTGGTTATAATCCTAAGGACAAGACAAATTGGAAGTTTGACTGAATGACCAAAGAAGTTGACCACAAATGTCCAATTCATGGAGGAGCTAGAAGATAATTCAAAGACTCACCAAAGTCTTTAGGATTTATTCTTGGGGAACTATAGATGAACTGTATGTCGTAAACGTGTGAAATATGAGACCTGCTGGGTGTGTTAGAAAATGCTTTAATGAAAACTATGGGTGAAAGGAAAAGTCATGGGATCACTCGCCAAAACAAATGTCTTTTGTGGAAACCTTTACACATTAACTTTGAAGGTGAATGACATTTCTTCTATGCACTATTTGCATTTGCAATTTTTGTGCCTGCTGGCATCTATGTACATCCAGTTGGACTCAAACTTAACCCCACTGGTTGTATTCATGTGTTGTCTTCTGACTTGATCTTGCTTGTGTTGTATTACCTCTCATATGTAGGTTGCTTTGGATAAAAGCATCTGATTATGAAACTGAAACACTGTCAAAGTCTAGAGGACTTATCATCTGGGAACATGGATGTCTTTAGGCAGGGCGAGTTTATTAAATTTCCCATTTCACAACAAGGTAATTCAGATTGCTTCACATAAAAACACCAAAAGCACTGAGACAAAGCACCAAAGAAACAGACAGAAACAGAGCAAAAAGAATAGAAAATACAAATAAGCTAAATAGGACAGGGCAGGTATAAAATACAACAATTAAAATTACTATCCAGTGTGAAAGAATTATTTGATCAAATCAAAGGCAGTAGCACACAGAAAAGTCTTCAGCCTCAATTTAAAGGAACTGAAAGTTGCAACAGACCTGCTGCTGGGATTTTTCTTTCTCAAATAAATCCAGATATGGTGCATAAAAACTGCATGAAGTTTCATGGCAATCCATCTAAAAGTTGTCGGGATATTTCATGGACCAAAGGAGTGGACTGTTAGATCTGTAATGCTATTAACTAGCATGGCTGAATATGGCCAGAAGAGGCCAGGGAGCCATTGATTGAGAAATGGTCTGTCCTACCAAGTCCATATCCATTTCCCAATATATGCCCCTATTATGTTCACTGGCAGTCTCCTTTTGCTGCTTCTTCTTATTTTGTTTTGAGTTTTCTTGTTTTTTTGGATTCATGTTGTCAATATTTTTTTCATTTGAATGCTGGGTGGCAGCAAGGTGTTGTGCAATATGTTTGTCCAAAGGCTTGCCCTTGGCAGAGCAGACTCACATAGAATTGTATTATGTGGTGTAGTTGGTTAAGTCTAACCAAAAGAAAGTCGTGAAATCCTGGAAGCGATTCTTCTTCTTTTTTTCATCTTTTGGTGAAGTCAGAGCAGGGAAATATGTTCTGCAGAATGAAGAATGAAGCAGCAGTTCCTAAGCCCTTTGGTGTTACTCCATGAGCCATGTTTCACTGTAAATAATGTTCCTCTCTCAAGTCATGAATAATAAAAAATAATATTACTTGAACTACCCTTTCCCACCATGACACTGTACCTAGTTTGTCCATCTGTAATGTAAAAAATGAAAAGAAGTGAGCGACCACTTTGTCAGCCTCAGCAGCTGAGCACTAAATAATGATTTTGACTTTCCCTTTCACTGCTGGTCGCTGAGGAGCTGTGGCTCCGAAACCTCAGTTATAGAACCAATCACAGTGTTTGTTTACAATAACTTTGGGGTAGGTATGTAGGTAGGTATACTTTATTAATAACAACACTTTCAATAATGTTTGGTTGAAGACCTAATTTACCTGTTGGGCCAAAGACTAAAGAAAATAACAGCTTGACTTTACCAAAACTGGCAGTCTGGTCGAGGGTGAACTAACATAACAGTGAATCTGAAAATCTTGTTGAGCTACATCTCGTGATCCAGCAGCACATAATGAACATATGGCATATCTTGGTTTTTTGATTTTCAGAACGTACAGAACAGACTTGTCTCCTATCAAAATTACTGCATGGGATGTTTTGTTCAGGCAGCAAAAAACGACCAATATTTAAGCTTTCGACTGTCCCCCTGCCCTCTAGTGGCCATAACTTTCACACAGGAGAACGTGATTCAAACGTCACAAACGTCTGTGCATCATATTTTGTGCATCACATAACCATGTCACTCCCAGTAGTCATGTCATCCTCATAACTAGTTCACTTCAGCCATTTACATACATTTATATGCATATATATATATAGTCACATTAGTCACATAGTCACATTGTCCTTTTAACTACTTCACTTACAGCATTAACCAACATTGTTTTTTACTTTTTAAAATATATTTTATAACGCCTTACCAGAAAGGTTTTTGCCCCAGACCTCGGTCAGTGGTTTTGCAGCCTAAATTCAACGAAACTGCAGCATTTTTTTCCCCGTACAAACGCGAACATCACATGTATGTAAAATGACGTGAGCTATTTTTAGAATTATTCGCTTTGCTCGATACCACAAAATGCTTATATGGGTCACTTTGACAAACACCCAGATGCGTCAATATGGTTGGTATTCTGTTGTTTTGGTTGGGGATCTTGTTGTACAGAAACTGAAGTGTTAATATCTCTTTGCCAACTGGCTAAAGTTTTAAAATGAATAAATCTGTTATAATCATCATTCCCTGTCTAATGGCGATCTGATCCTCTCTATGATGATAAAATACCAATATATAGGCAAAATGTCAGATACCTGCGATTTGGGTCAGAGATTTCAAATGGATAATCTTGACCCAGCATGAAGATGATTTAAAATGTTTTCATAAACCAAGACGTCTTCAGAGAAAAATTGGCTGCCAAGAGTTTGACAGGTATATTTATTTGTGTCGATTTGTATTGCTGAGTTTCTTTTATACTTGTTGTGATGTCTCAGGTAAAGCCCTTTGACTTGCCTTGTGGTTGAAAGATGCTGTTCAAACAAACTTGCCTTGCTTTGAAAAAGCTACTTCACACATCTTGTTTTCATCTTCATGAAGGTTCAGAGAAACAATTATTAATCTGAACTGACAATCAGGCAACTGTAAACTGATGCTAATCTGCATGCACACAGCTACTGTATCTTACATTTATTATGTAGCAGCCTTTGACAGGTAATTCTTGATTATTAATTAGCCTGATTTGGAAAGTCTGTTTAATAATCAACAGAAACTGCCTTCTAAACTTTATATGAAAATATTTTCTTTGCTGTCAACAAGTCAGACCTTGGAAGGTTTTTAAATTTCATTTGGCTCACGTCCTTTTTAAAAAAAAAACACGTTTCTCCACTCTTGTTCTCTTTCTCTGCTACTCTCTACCTGCTTCACCGTTTCTGCTTTTTCTGAAAACACACGCTTTCTGGCATCCTGTCATCTCATGATTCATGAGCTGGCAACTGGGCTAGTTCACCACTACTGTACGTGTGGCTGGTTAATGAAAAACTTTGTTTGTGTGGATAATCTTCTGAAAACACAGACATGTAAAAAATACATGTAATTCATCCTTAAAACATATTGTTTCAAAGCTGAAAACCTGATTATAGTTGCATCCTGGCTGAACTTTATCACAATGTGCATTTTAATTCAGTTACTAAACGGGGGCCCTGACTGTGTTAACTGTTTTCCAGATGGCTGGTCCAATTAACCCTGCATGAAACTGCTACAGTGGTACTGAAGTGGTAAATAATAGATAGAGCAGGCGATACTTGATGCCTCCCAAACCTTTTATGTGTCAGTGAAACCAGAGTACAAGAAGGAGTGAGCAATCTCTCAAGAAAAAAAATCAATTCCTCTCATTCAGCTTTTGTCAATTGGTCTCATTGAACAGTTAATGAGAGAAGGAGTCAGGGAGAATCATTTGTTTGCTGTGTAATACAGCCAACAGTTTATTCAACTGAATTATAATTTGTTTTGATTAACATAAAATGCTATGAGCTTGTGACTTTTTTTCTGAATGCATCACTGGGAAAAACAAAAACAAACTGGTGCTGCTGAGGTAATACAGGCACAAAGCACCTTGTTTTAGGCTTTTCCACCTGCGTACTTCTCATCCCCTTTTTCTACAACATCACAAGCATAGGGAATTCTAGATACTCTTTTATGGTGTACAGATCAAACAATTAGCACTGAAAACCTAATTTGCAAAGAAGCAGCAGTGAAGTTCTCAGTGGAAGAGAGTTGCTGTGAATTTCTTTCTGCTGTGGAGCAAAACGGTGAAAAGTTAGCATCAGGAGTGAGTGTTTTGCTGGTGTGTTTGTTAAGCATGTCCTGGAGCTGTAGGGAGCAGTGTACTGGGAAAACGGCGCATTATGGAAGAAGGGAGGGAGGGAGGTGGCAGAAAGGAGGGAGGGAGATCTTTGATGAGGCCCCGGGAGTGTCTCTAATGAGAAGCGATGTAAGGGAGCTGCTTCTTTTCTTCCATCACAAACGGAGCTGTGCCACACTGTTATAATCAAGCCAAAGACATAACCAACGGCCTTAATTAAAAATCACAAAATCACCATTTTGCTTCATGCCTTCTGAAACACAAACTCCAGCAGGAAATCTCTGAGAGAGCATACAAAGGGGAGACAAGGCTATCAAAGGCTTGTTTTCACTCTGTGATTTATACTGTAAGCACTAATTGAGAGGATTCTTTACTCTGTGATGAGTCATTTTAGCAACTATCAGGAAGGCCAATAATAATTTCTGTGATGTGTCATGTAAACTAGTGGGTTATTTAAACATGCATCCCTAATTATGTCTCCTTTCAAAATCATATTTGTAGATGCAGGTTTGAAATACTGCAACGGGTGGGAATTCACTTATGACCTAAGCCACAGAGATAATGTTTTGTTGGTTTGTTTGCAAGAGTAAAGGACAACTACTGGTTCAATTTTCATGAAACTTGAAGTTGTTGCATCGGCCAAGAAAGAGTCCATAAAATTCTGGAGCCAATCCAAATCACAGGGTGGATAAACACATTATTTTTCACTTTTGTCAACATTGCAAGATGGGGCATGGCCTTGGCAAAAGCCTGCACTCTCTGAGTGCCCTTCAAGTTCTATGTTGTAGTACAACCAGTGGAATGGATGAATTGTTTGGCTTGCGATTTAAAAAAAAAAACTAAACAAATTGCCACATTGGCAACTTCTACAAAATAAAAATGAATAAATGTCGTGAGTAAACGCAGCTTAAAATGTAGAATTCTAAAAATGTATCCCATCATCTTTACTGATAATGCAAGGTTGTTTTATCCAACGCTGGAAAAACAGTGCAGCAAAAAAGGTGGCCATTACAAGCTCTGTTAATTTAAAGATAAAATGTCCACATTCTCATCAGGCTGAACAGTTTGTTGATGACATAAATAGACCCAGGACCCAGGAGACTGATGTTTGTGTCCCACTGGAAACCTCATAATCCTGTGGTGTTCTAATTTAGTCTCCACTGTTAATTGTTCTTTTATCTATTCTTATATGCTAAATTTGTGGGCAAAAATATTTTTCGTGTAATTTTACAAAATGCCTCTCTTATTTTCTCCCTTTAAAACTTTAAAAATATTTATTCTTCCAACTCCATTCATGAACTTGAGCTGTACCATGCTATTTGAATGTTATCAGGTGATTGAATGGCCATTAGTATAGGCAAGTAGGGCCTACTCCACCTTCTGGTAGGCCAGCAGGTCGTTATCAGCCCATTTCATGGACAGCTATATTAACATGTGTTTTTCAGCTGCTCCCTGTATTGGCCATATGAACAACACCAAGGCGGAAGTGATGTTACAGAGTGTGAAAGCAAAGGGGGAAGGAAATCCTCATACCACTTTAACTTCCAGCATTAATATACAATGGTTCTACTTTTTAAATTATCTTTAATAACCTCACCAGGAACTTTTTTGCCCTAACCTAAGTAATTTTGTGGCGTAATCCTAAAGAAACTATGGCGTTTTAACTAAAGCGCTGAATGGGCTGATAACGACCTTCCCAACCTGCCAGCAGGTCCCGGAGCCGCTAAACTTAAAACTGTGAAAACATTATAACATTATAACCTTCCAAAAATACAAACTTAGATTTTACTGTTACTTTAAGGGCATTGGACAATGGATAATGAATGAATTTAAATAGTTCTTTATTATGTGTCAGATAATCCTACCGAGCTGGACCTTTCACTCGGATGTAGAGATTTTATTTTTGCCCTGTTAGTTCTGCTGTGATTATCCAACCATAAAAAATATCACATGATAATATGTGAAAGCAAACTGCATGAGAGAAGGGAAAGATAACAGACTGTCTGAGTGTTGGGGATTTGTCAGCATTTAAACAGACAGCCCCTGCTTTCTCTCACTCTGTTTCTCACTGTCTCCCTACCAATCTGTCTTTCCACACACATGGCACATCACCGCCAAACAATTTTCCAACCGACTGCATGTGTGCATGTGCTTAAGTGTGCACGTGTGTTTGTGTATGTTGGATATGTGTTTTGTGTGCGGAGATCAGAGAAAGACCCTTTGCTCTCTGCTTCAGTTGAACTGTGACTGGCAAGCGCAGATTAGCATGATTTATTTGACACTAGTAAACAATGCATAAGGCTGTTCAATCAATCAACATCCTCGTAACCTGGCCTAAAGTATAGTGTGGAATAAATTGATGTTGTGTGCAACATTTTCTCATACAACGGTTTATATATCTTACAAATTCATTCTTTAAAATATGTGGTTAAGGTAAATAAACAAAACTAATTGGTTAGGCAACAAAAGCACTTGGTTAAAAAGGTGGGGCAAATGCCATTCAAAACGTTGAGAAAGCAGTAAAGAAATAATTCTATAAGTATAATGGAGTAATGATGTCCCAATCACAGAATGAAGTAATTTTCCCTCTGTAATCAGAGCTTCTCTTCTTTTGATGTGGTTGCTGGTCAGGCTCCATTTGCATGTTTGTGCATGTTTGTGTCCCTCCTTATGTAACTGTTGGACATCTTGGTATTCATGTCCCACTGCCTAGCTAATTACTGCTGCTGTGCAGTGA
>CAFUXE010000016.1:0-21980 GCA_903364295.1 Serranus cabrilla | reverse complement strand
GGCCCTCTTGGTATTCATGTCCCACTGCCTAGCTAATTACTGCTGCTGTGCACTGAGGGCTACCCCAGGGCCAAGCACCTGTCATTAGTCAATGCACTGTGGGTGGGGTAACGTCACCGTGGGTCATTGCAGAAGCCAGTTTACCCCAGTGAGTATGAGCTAACCTGTTATACCACTGTAAGCCCTTTTAACCCCATTGGAACCACTGATAATGCCCAACCCACAGTGGTGGCACAGCATTCTGACCCCCACTAACCCCATTAGCTCTGTTGTTTTATTACTATTAGCATTGTTAGTTGCTACCATTTCAGCTCTTCAGTGTTTGATTGTGATATCAGGTGAGCCGTGTCCAGTCAATCCCCGCCCAGTCTCTGAATGTCAATCAAACTCTGGTGAGGATAGTTTGGAGGCAGTCCTGGTTCACAAATTAAATTCAAATTTCATGTACAGCACGTAAAATATCCTGGTTTAGGTTAAAAAAAAAACTATTTCTGAACATAACTAATTTAAATGGTTAAATGAGTGACATAAAGCAATTTAGAACATGATATAAGAAGTTGACTTACAAGTTACTTAACAACGTAACATAACTATAACAAAGTTAAACACCAGTCTCCTGGGTGGTGTATTTTTTTACCCATCCAACCACTCCAACCTCCTTACACAGACTTTGCTGCTCTTTATACTTTCCCTTCCTCTCCTGCTCATAATTACTACACCCCTTATATCTCTGTGTGTATTCAGTATTGAGCAGTCTTATCTCGCAAAATTCATTTTACGTTAATATGTGGAAATGTTTTGTATATGACACTTTGGCAGCAACTTTGCTTGAAACTATTAATTAGTCTTTCTCTTGTCTTTGCTATAACCATCCTGCCATACGATGTTAAAACAAACCTCAACTGAAAAAAGTCAAACAATTTAAACACGACAGTACAGCACTCTGTCCTTGCCCCCCAAAAATAAATCTATCAAGTGGGACAGATTCATTCACAGTCAACCATTATCCAAAGCATTTCTTTGAGTTACAGCTCTCCTCGTTCTGAGAGAAACGCTTGAAATTTATGGCCGTCTAACAACTTTTAAAATACAAGCTGAGCATTTGACAGGACCAGACAGAGTTGTTAAAAAGACTGGGGGGGGAAACAATAGCATTCATGCAGAATGAGATGAAGAAGAGAAACGACATGTTGGCTTAACAAACCAGTGAGCCTGTTCTTTGGGAATGACTGCAGGTTAATAGGAGTTTTGCAAACGCTGTCACTGAAGCCATAAGGATATGAATAATGAACAGAGTGCATTAGAGTGACGTATAGTATTTGCTCGTTGGTTATTTTCTGCATAGTATGATTTTCTCATTACTAGGATCCCCTTTTTATCACAACACTTCCAACAGTCATATTAAGGTAATGAATATAGAAAGCAGGAAGAATAATGTACTGTATTATGCTGCCACGATTGTAAATTTAATAAACTGCGGGCAAGATTGCAATATGCTTATGCAGGTTGAGCCGCTGACATGAAAAATAAGTTAAAGTGACATATACAGTAATTGCTTTACAGTAATGTGTTATATTAACATAAACACCATGTTTATTCGAATAAATAATTGATTAAATATAAAAAGAAAATATATGTAACATAAATAAAAAGTTGAAACCATATTTAATCAGACTCACGTTTCAGCTCTTGTCACACCTGGGGATTGCTAATTAAAAATCAATGCTTTAATGCAGCTTCATCAACACACTCCATTTCACAGGACACGTGCAGGTAGTTTGCTTCAATTTTTAATTACACCTTGCATGCTAATACGGAATATAAACCAAACATTTACCAGTAGGGACACCTTTTCATTTCACGCCGGGGTGCTCTCTTGTGTTTATGAAACAAGTGAGTGTGTCTGCCAGCGCATGAAACAAGGATGATGTGTTTCTCGTTACCATCAGAGCTTAATTAGCTATTTACAAAATCTGCAAAATATCTGCTAACTGATGATGCCTCTGGCAAAGGAGTGAGAACCTATTTATCTAATTCAAACAAGATTGGCATTGTGTAATGGTGTTTAGTCACTAACTCCCTAATTTTATTCCTTTTTAAACATTTTGTCATGCTGTATTATCTGCATGAAGCTGAGTATGAAAGGAATAGCAACAGTAAACATATTTAACAAATATAAAATGTGGCAGACAACTTACATCCAATGCCAATACAAAACAAAGCATGATTGTTATGTAATAAAGCAAATTATAATGGTGCCTTTTTTTACCTAAAATGTTAGCAGTTACCGAGGGCAGATTATTATTATTATTTTTTTTTTCTTTAGAAAGAATTATATTAAAAACCTTGGCATTGGACATTCATTTTTTTTAATTGTTCAATGCAAAATTGTCTAAATATAACATGTAATCATATAAATACAAATTGTGGATGTATGCTGCCTTCAAGCTCTGCCACAGAAATGTAAATGATACTGCTGCAAAATATGTGCGAAATGAGACTATTTATAGTGTCACTGCAAACACAGTCACAGTGGAAGTGACTGGAAAACAAAAACTGTGGCTGCAAAAAAATCTAAGTGTGTGTTATGATTAGCTATAATTTATCATCCCTGTGGGGAGACTTGTCTTTGGACTCACAGCAAGACTGATCCACCATAATTACAAACCATAAAACTAAACTGAGACACTAGAGGTTCCTGCCATCAGGTATACAACTGCTTCTACACAATAACAATAAATAACACACTCATGTGTGCAAATGACACCTGAAACTCATCCTCATCTAATCTACTCATCAACAGCACCTGACCTCTTGGTGTTTGGTAGTTTAATGCAATTGCCATCATAACTGCTTATATCACTTCAGCTTACATTGAAGCACACCGTATAATATCAAGGCTAGTGCTTACTTTTAATGACAGCCAAATAGAACCAAACTATGCTACTATCCCACATCCAGGTGTTTCCCCACTTTTAAAACATATTCCACTACAGATTATTGAATGCATGCTCTAAAATGTGTAACATATTCCATTGAATTTCTTGTATTAAGTCTTTAATTCTTAATACTGTGGATTGCTTTTAAAATCATCTTGCTGAGCTCATCTGTCTGGGTCTGATGTATCCTGGCTGTGAATCCCCTCTGCCATTGCGGCAGGTGCGTTGTGAAATGCTGTAAATTAAAAAAATATTAAAAAATCTGTTTATGAGACATGGGTGTCTTGGATGCTTTTTGCAGCAAATAAAGTATCAACAAACCAGAAGGGCACTCAAAGAGTGCAGACCTCTGCCAAGACAATACCCAACTGTGTTACACAATGTTAATGAAAGAAATTTGGATGTGTTGGAGTTTTTCTGTAATCTTGCTGACAAACTGACAAACAAAGTAAATAAAGAGAAAAAACATCATCTCCTTGGCAGAGGCAAAAAAGTATTCCCTTAAAGTAATTTATTGGTAGACATTTAGAATTTTAAACACATCAGCCCAGTTAGGTTTAGGGTTAGGAGAAGAGTTAGAATTAAACCCAAATAAAGCTCAGCCAAAGCTTATAACAGAAGAATTATAAGGCCAAAATATACATGTATGAGACTTCTTTTAAAACTAATTCGTAACATCCTCTAGTTTCTGCTGTTGTGCTTGTTTGGCATGTGGCTAAAACACAACTGAAACTACATCAGTTAAAAAACACGTATTGGTCTAACCTTACCTCTACCCTTATCCACTGGTGGGTTGGTGGGTTTTAAAGATGTATTGCTTTTTAAGTGTGTTACAAAAGCCTCTGCTGATTTAAATAAATGCATGTGCTGATTCAGCTATGACCTTAAAGTTTCATCATGGGTTGTACTTCTGACTGTCTCATCAACATGGCTGATATTTATGAGAAGTGACCTGAGTGATAGATTGGCTGCAGATGATAACTGGCCGCTGTTCACTCACCGCATCCCACATCTTCTTGATGTTTTGAATCACGATGTTATCAAGACACTGTTAGAGATTCATATTTCAAAGAGATTATATGATAGCGTAGTGTTGTTGTGTTTAGAACCAAGAGTCAGAGCAGAGTCATCATGAGTTTCCTGGCTCGAGATAGTGATGCAGTCATTGGTAAACAATGTGAAGAGCAAAGATCTGAAACAACCCTGGGGAACACTCATGCTCACCGACCTTGGTACTGACAGACGATTGTTAATGCTGCATACCAATTGATAAAACATGTGCTGCATTTATGGAAAATGATATGGGGCTGCACAGTGTTAAATGCTGAATGGAAATCAACAAAGACAGGAATTAACTCGGGAATGTTGTTGATGCTGCATCAACACCGAATGTGTAATTCATCAGCTGTGCTTGACCCCTGCTGATAGGCAGGCTGATAGCAGTGCAATCATGACGTAACCTCTGCTTTACCTCAGTCCTCAATGACTGCAGAGAAACGTTTGTTAATGCAACATTTCTGGGATTTTTATTTGCAGTGGGATGTGGCTTCCTGGGTGTAGATTTCTCCCACAGAATCTGGGCATGCTCAAAAGACATAATCATAATTCATAATTTGGCTTCCTTCCTTCCCAAAGTCTTGTAGTAAAACAACAACAAAAACAGCACATACTTTATAATAATACTAGAGGGAAAGTTCATTTGTTCAGTCTGTTACCATACACATTACACAAACAGGCCGGAAATACACACACATGCAAACTAGTCCTATACCATTCATTAAAGGGATAGTTCAGATTTGTTTAGGTGGAGTTGTATGAAAAACATATCTACACTCAGTGTATTACCTACAGTGGACGGCAGTTAACATGCCCCCACTTTGGAGAGACAGGTAGGAAAGAACACCGGAGTGGCCGCTACTGCTGCCTTGGTCGTTTAGTTCCTTTTTTATTACACGACTTTGGTGTTTTTAAATGATTAGTTTGGACTCTTCTTGCAGTTACACTAACTAACCTGTCTACAGCCGTACGTTGTTTAGCTTCTGTGTCGGTACTCCTGTCTGCTTCTCCAAACTGGTTGCCCATCCACCAATACCCACTGTAGGTAATAGAGTGACCATGGATAAGTAACTTAAACAAGCACACATCAGTAAACTCTTGCTATCCCAGTAAATGGAGAGATCTCTGGGCTGCCCATAGACAGGCATCTTAAGCAGTTGGGAGTTTGATGTCTCCCAACTGCTTAAGATGAAGTTGATGCCTAATAGATGAACTGGCACTTCTCCAGCTCTCAGCCAACTCTGATCAGCTCTTCGAAGGATTTCAACCTGAACCCGGTTCCTCACTGACTCTATTTTGTATGAGTTAGAGTAATGATTGAACTGCATGTAGAGGTGTATAAGTATTGATTTGTTTGTTTTTAGAGACACAAAAGTGCATACTGACTGGAGATATAATCCTAGAACAAGCACACCTGATTCTTGAAAAGGGTGAAACTACGACCATTTCTTACATTTTACTTGACACAACTACTGGAGTTCAGTAGAAATGTTCATTAATACAGCTCTGGGGATTCATTGGATCCATTAAATTGAGACTATTTAATGAAAACAGCTTTGCTTTGGTTAAAGAATGATATTTGGATATATGTGTAACTATTACATTCATTGTGTGCATGTATGTGACATTATTACTATATTATGTTATATGAGTTCAGCAGTCAAGTGTTAAAATGATTAACAGTGATTTATTTTAACTGTACAATAATACACTTAACATGTTTATCTTTTGATAAAAACACTGAAATATTTTTAAAAGTAGAATTTTCAAAACATGGAGCCCCTATAGTTTAGTTTCATCAAATTCAGTATAAAACTGAGGACAAGTAAATCTCATGTAGTTCCCAAAAAAAAAACGTGACTTACTAAGACCTTTAAAAAGAATGAGGTTTTCCGATCAATAAACTCCTGGCAAACAGAGAAGCCACATTCATTAAGGCCTTTATAAAACACATATTTCTTCATGGAGGACTTCAAGGTCCTCCATTAAATTTGATTAATTAATTAACCTTGTGCTAGTTCTAAATGACCTGCCTGAGATGAACACAGTGATAATGATCATCCATTCACTTAAAGCAAAGAAACAAACCGTGCCTTAAGAGGGCTGCTGGCAACACCCAATGAAACAGTTTGATGTAAGCTGGAGGCGGAGGTGAGGAAAGCACTTGCATTCTAAACGCACAAGCCCCATTCAAAGACATGAGCTGTGTACCATATCTGAAAATATAAAACTACCAGCAGTTGTGATGTTTGTTCCAGATATATTATATAGTGCAAATAAAGATTGCTTCAAATATAAAATAAAAACTCTTATTAACTGTTGATCAGGTGTCATTTTTAGAAAAACAAAATGCTTTGCATGATTTTTGCAGGCAAGTGAGTGATTGAAGAGATGAGAAAATAGCATCATTACTGATTTTATGCTTTCAATACGGAACCACTGATCAATGACGCATTAAATTAGAACCCATTGATCTTTGGCATGGAGTCCTGGAGTGATGAAATCCAAAGTGCATAAGCACTTTGTACGTTTTACTGTTTCAAACAGTGATGCATGAATGTTACACATGGTGATAACAATCTGCAAATGTGCAAACATTAATCTTTATACAATGACTTTTATCTCTTTTCCCCACGTGGAAGTTGTCTATTTTTAGGACTATACCATTATTTCCATTCATAATTTCATATACTTGTAATTAATGTGAATTTAATACAAGATTTTCTTTGTTTGTTTTACACTTACACATCCATGGAAGTAAAATATGTCTTTCAGGAATTGAATATGATGTGCAATTAAATATTTTGTAATCATTAATGAATACTTAATAATGAAATTGCACTCGCAGACACGTTTTAAGTCAAATGACTTATTTCAATAATTATTTGTGACAAATCATTTTTACTACGCCATTAAAAAAAACTCCTAAATTTCATCTCGCCTTCCTTAATTAACAAAATTTAGAATCTGTGAATATATTAACATTTCCCTCCAACGTCTTGACTCAAGACTCCTATTTCACTAAAAAGTCCATTCTCTGTGTATGTGTGATGCATGACAATGACTTCTCCAAAACAAGTTGTGATCACAGACTGCATAAAATATGGACGGAGGTTTCTGAGGAGACAAAATGGAGCTCAATGTGTTGGTTCTAGCTGACACCATCATCGCAGTGCCTGACACTGCATAACTCCCAGCCAATGGGCCAAGAGGTGGAGCATGGGTGAGCTAAGGTGTATGTGAATGTAGCCTGGTTGTTGAAAAACATGCCACCTCTAATGTCTCCCGCCTGAAAATTAGCTAAAGAGACCAAATTCATTTTCTATACCCGTTTATAAACGTGTTTATTATAGTTTGGGATGTGAACAAGGGGTACAGTGGGATTGACTCAATTTTGGAGTCAGCCTCGAGTGGGCATTCAAAGAACTGCAGTTTTCAGTACAAACAAACACATGAAACATTCAGTTCCCATGGAAATAAAAACATAACCAGTGACTCTGTTTCTAAATGAAAATGAAGCACAGTCACATTGTCTGCTCTGCTATAGAAAGCCATTGTAGTCACCTGTTCTATCCCTGACGCCATGACCTATGCAAGTGAACAAAACATGTTCCCCCAACCGATCCATTCAAAAGGTTGAAAATTATGTTACTGTTCTTTCCTTAATGTTATTGTCCTTTATACCTTGGTACCTTTAGCATATACACTGCCTTCAGGGTCACAGTCCTTGTGGTTTTTTTCTAACAAACATGATCCACTGCTTTTTTCTACCAAGGCCAAGTAGACCTTGGACAGTATGTCAGATATCCAAGTGTAGTATAGTGTCATGCTTTGCTTTGAACATCCACTAGAATATTCACTTGACCCCTGAGCAAAGTTCATGGACAATTTCTAGTGTAGCTCTCTTCTCAGACTGAAGTGGGACCATTTCAATGGTTCAACATTAAGTGGAAGACAGAATAAGATAGAGGGTGGACATTTTGAAAAGAAGAAAGTTGTTTTGTACCTATTCTATTGTCTATGTTCAGAGAATTGAGGCTAAAGGATCGTTATAAACACGCAAAGATGAATCACTGGATTCATTTCTCTTCAGGGAAAAATACTGTAATATTTCTGCATTGTCAAAGTACGTCTTGGTTAAGTGTTACATTTCTATGATGCACTTTGAAGGTCAGAATTTTGAACAACAGCTTCCTCTTAACTCTGCTGTTTTCATTTTCAGAAAGGCATCAGCATGTGTGACAGATACCTAACTCGAAATGATCCTGGCAACAAGGGGGATGACAACACTTCTCAACAGAAACAGCTGTGCTTGAACGATAACTGAGTCATACTATGGCAGGAAGCACAGGGCTTAAATCCTCTGACTTCCTGTCCAAGTTTGACACCTGAAGAAGGGAGAGAGAAGAGATGACATACGACCCTGTCATCTCGGCTTCAAAGGGTAGAACGGTTTGTGAAACCGGGGGAAATGACGCAAAGTATCCACTGACAAGAGGCCTACGCACACACATACAGAAACTTAACCCAACTGTACATATATGCATGTTAATCATCCACCTGCTATGAGGGCTTATTTTCATTTTTAGAAGAAAAAAATAGGCAGTTTAAAATCCTCTTAGACTCAATCATGCAGGAAGGACAGGCAGACCTGCTCAGCCATGCAAATGTAAATGGGGGTCATCTGAGTGAAAAGACATGGTGAATAGAAAGTAACCCAAACAAAGTTTCTTTAAAGAAAAAGTATAGTTTTATTATATTCATCATAAAAGACTGCAAGGCTATGGCCTTAGGTCAAGCTAAATGCTAACACCAACACACTAACATGGGTAAGTGGTTTAACACCAACCTGATCTCACAAAATTACGTGAAATTACCATGTTTTTTTTAACACCATAATGTATGGAAAATATGTGAATTAGCAGAGCATACTAAAAATAGCACACATGTCATTATACATACATGTATGGTTGTTGCAGTTGTAAAAAAGGCTGCAGTTTTGGTAAATTTAAGCTACAAAACTAGGTTTAGGAAAAAAAACATCCTGGTAAGACATTATAAAAGACAGTTGAAAAAGCATATAAACATATCGGAAATGCCGGAAGTGTAGCCAAGCAAAGTGAACGTAACTTACGCAAAAAAAAACATGAGTCATAAACCGTGACCCACGTAAGTTACCCAAACATTGTAAGTCACGTAAAAAAAATCAAGATTCACAAACCGTGAGCCACATAAGTTACGTAAGTTAGTTAAACAAATCTTGCACCCAAAACTGCGTAGTATTTGGTGTTTTCATAGAGTGGCTCTCCTATTTGAATCTGTCCTGCCAGTGTGGTACCGATTGAAACGGTAGTGATGTATATTAAGTCAGCTTGTTAGCATTGCAAGTATAACTGAGGCTGATGTAACTGGCAATAGTTTTGCAGATATTCAGTCATAAACCAAAGGAGTGGATGAATACATTGGCGTAAAGACTAGCATTGTGATCCCTAAAGCTATGGCGGTAACATGGCTAAAAATTCTTCCTTTGTTTTTGGTTTGTTATAGCAATGATGAACTGAATCTTGTTTCAAATGAATTGATTGATTCATAAACAACATTAATGGGTTATATGTTGTACGAACGCTGGTCGTCTGCCTTTTTTTAACCAAATCATAACATGAGGTCACAAACCACTACTGACACCTTGTGGTCAAAGGTATAACGCCAGGAGTGGAAAATCATTGTCAGTGTGTTCTTTCAAGACAAAATACTACTTATATATTTGTTGTCTATAACTTATATGTGACCCACTGAAATTGTTCACTTTTAAACTGTGATCACAGTTCAAACTCCAAGCTTCCCCGCTCAGTGGTGAAACACCCCTTTGTCTATGAACACAAATCTGTCTTTTTCATTTTTGTAGGTCAGTTTCTTGTGATGTATGGCCACTGCTAGTTTCACCAAGGGACTCAGAGTGTTTCACAGTGTGTTTACTTTTCTGCTCCACGGCGCAGCCTGTGTAACTGTAACTGTGATAGCAGGTAGTACTGTTTGGGGATTTGGGACACAGCCTCTGCAAGCATACTGAACGTGCATGTTAATGTTCACATATACACACTTGCAAACCCTCAAGGAAACACATATATGCACATATGTATCAACAGAGACACATTCACAAACAGGAGCGGGGGTGTGTAAGGTGTGTCGTGCTTGTTGATTGTGGCAGTGATGGATGCTGCAGAGAAGAAAATCGCACAGAAAGGCTGTGTACGATGGCTCTTACAACACACACGTAAATCAAACTACAGCCTGAAGCTGGAATCTCCCTGACAACACAACACATGGCCTTGTGCATGTATATACCTGTACATTCATACCAGTATAGATACTTAACATCAAAATGCATTGCACTTTGAAGAAAGTTTATGTTGTTTGTGCAGTGCGATTGGTTAGTATGGTATTGTATGTTTGTATAGTATTTGTAATAATGTGTCTTTGGTTTTAAAAAGTGATCTCAAGAAATTGGAGACCATGGAGGAAAATACTCCATCACACTAAACTACAGTGTCTCATGACTCTGTTGGGGTTTGAACAGAAGAGGTGATTTAAGCCATTATTAGGGCTTAAACTAGTGATGTAGTGCAGAGTGTGTGCAAACGCAGCAAGTAAATGTTCCTTTGAGTACACCTATGGATATGCCTACATTAATACTAAATAATTGAAGAGCCTGTGGGGCACATATTCATAACATACAGCGTCAACTTCTTTTATTTAGCTCTGGCTGGACCACTGTTTCAAAATGTAATTCAAAGATCTTATTGCATATGCAGGGACTGAACCAATCTGCAGTGTTGGTTCAGGCTTGATAAACAACATGCTGCTAACTTTTTGTCCATTTGCTGAAGAATGATTGCGCTAAAAAGTTATCAGAAATGACAGGGAGTGAGGGCATTGGATAAATTGGGATTTCCTAGCAAGCCACAAGAAAGCAATCAAATTAAATAAGTGGTGGGCAGAATAATTATGTATTTTTAAAAAAGAATTTAAAATATTTTAACAATGACAAATTAAAAAAGTAATTTAAAAAGTAGGCTCAATACCACAAGTGTTATACACAAGGTGGACGGTGGTATATATAGCAAATTATTTTTGTTGTTGTTGAATGGTTACTTTGGAGATGAAACAATACACTAGAGGGCCTTTCTACATTAGCAAAGCAGCAAGAACTCTACTTTATAAATGGGCCCAAATGCACCAGTTGCACCATCAATATTTATACCAGTGCTGGGGGATCATTTTGATATTCTATTAAACAGACTGAGGAATCTCGATTTGCAGTTGCCAAGTTACAACTTCAAGTTACAGTAGATTTTCAGGCTCAAGAGGTCCAAGGATAGAAATATTAAATTAACACAGAAGGACTAACTTGGAGACACACTTCTGCCAATTTCAATAGCAAAATATGAGAGCAGCGATTGTCAAGAGTGTCATGACTCAAGCCCACACACACACAGAGCCCTGTGAGTCTGAAGTGTGAGAAGATGAGCTAGTCAAGAAGTGTCAGAAACTCACACCAACGCAGCAACACTTCTATGTTTGTGCAAAGCATGTACACAAGCTGAGTCCTTGGTCCAAAATATTTCACAGCCATGACAGTGGCATGTCTTTGCAAGCGCCGTGATACCACTTTAGTATCAGCCCACCAGCTTCAGCGGTGGCCAACACTTCCACCTTCACTTTCAATCTCCATCTATTTGACAGAGATGTTCACCTTTCCGCACCTTGATGTTCTCACATGCACACGCTGAGTCATTTCAACCACACACAGCACAGTCACAGAGGATACACTCCCACAAATGTGACATTTAATGGTCACTCTCTATCTTGCAGACTCGTGCATACATACAACACTCCTACACAGAGAACCATGCTGCGCGTTAAGCGGCGGGACCCAGATGGCGGCCACCTGGTGTGTGCTGATGGGCTCCTGTGATGGCTTCGGACAGGATATGGACACACACACAGATGGCGACCCGCTGAGAGTGGCTGGGAGATGGACGTGCTGACTATTGATTTGCTCAGATCAATGATTCACAACCTGGTCATCCGACATTGAGGGAGTTGCACCCACTGAGCTGGCACATCGGCTCGGCACATTGGGCACACATCACTGCATCTATGCAGGGTACAAGTCAACTAAGTTTTAACCCAGACTGTCATTTCGATAAATGTTTTTTCAAGGCCCTGGACGAATGGATTTTAAAGGCTTTTATGTTGCCCTCATGTCATATTATGTTTTCTCTTTGAACAAATCAGCCTGTGAGATTAGAAACAATCCCTGCAGATATTAATAACAAATACAGCCTCATTAATATAAACCCAAATCAGAAAATTAAGATTGAAAATATCCTGACATGTGTACAAAGTACTATATTAGTCAGAAATGTAATCTATGTATACAAATATAGTGGAAAGGTGTAGGGTGGGGTTTAGCAATCGTCATGCCTGATGTATAATACGTGGTCAAATGATCCCAGACTTGCAGTTGGCAACCAAAGGCTTTAGGCCCTTTAATTTCCTTTCACTGTTTTCTCATTGGTATTCATTTGTAACTGAATGCCACAGCAGCCTCATTTACAACATTGCTGTTTTGTGCTTGAGGTTTCTATTCTTTATGCAAACACACAGAATAGGATCCATAAATGCATACAGACATCGAAGTATTGTTTTTCTAATGTTGTAAACAGAACATGAAATAGGAAACACTTCTTTTAAATGACATCCCGATGAACAAGCATGGCAGGAGTGTCGCCTACTAGGAGAATTTCTTCTTCAGAAGTTTAACCACTTTGGGATTGAAAATTTCCCGGAATACAGGTTTGAAAACACTAGACATGATTCCAAAAATATATACAAATACATTCTAATAAAAATCTTTTTCTTTCTTTCTTTCTTTCTTTCTTTCTTTCTTTCTTTCTTTCTTTCTTTCTTTCTTTTTTGTATGACAGGCACGTAACTCCCCTGTGATGTGGAGTAGAGCCTCTGTTCCTTCACGGCATAAGTGGCATCTCATAAAGATACCTCCTGGGCGCCTCCCAATGGAGGTTTTCCGGGCACGTCCAACTGGTAAGGGGCCCAGAGGTAGATCCAGAATGCTGGAGAGATTATACATCTCGCCTGGCCTAGGAATGCCTCAGGGTCCCTCAGGAATGGCTGGAAAATGTTGCTTGGGAGAGGGACGTCTGAAATACCGTACTTAGTCTGCTGCCCTCGTGACCTGGCCCTAAAAATAGCATTAGAAAAAGGATGGGAGGATGGATGGATGCACTTAACTCAAATTTAAAAATGCAAACCAGTACAGCTGTAACATGTCAGCGTCACATCACATACTGCACAATACAGCCCATTAGCTTGTTAATGAAAGCTGCGGGCACAAGGAGCAGAGCTGGGGGGTTTCCACGATAATGGGGACGAGCTGAGGGGGAGGGTCTTAATGCTACTCACCACACATGAACACCCCACACCATCCAAGAGACACCCTGAGTTCTTTACAGGAAAGGATGACAGAAGGGGCAGCACCACCAGAGGAGAAGTCAGGCATCTGGAAAGGGCCACTCCCTTTGGAACACAGCCAGGCCTCAGAGCGCCTGCAAAATGCACAAAAATGGTAGAATTAAAAAATATAATACAATTTGATTAAAAGTGCAAATTGAGCATGCATATACATTCTAGATGCTGGTCGATTTCTGTTTTGCTGGTCAGGTCCAGTGTGCAAGCTTAGACTGGTTTGATTTTATGCCAACCAGCTGAACCAACATTTTGCCATTATGACACGTTCTGGCAAATTAAAAAAACAGCATACAAAAGCAACCTGTGCCAAGTGCGTCACAGCACTTAATCCATATTTTTATTACAGTGTTCCCCACAAAAAGACTCCCTGGACGGGCCGCCAAGGGATAATTACAGCCTGGGTACACATATGAGCAATTCTTTTGTTTTTATTAATGTATCCGTCCAGAACTGCCATGTAGGAGATCAGTAGAGGTGGGAGAAGGGAAGATGTGCATGGTTCATGTTTTGTTTGTTTACTAGAAGATTCATGTGTTTCTTTTAAGGCGACGAGATGAGACATGGTAGAGTTAGTCTCAAAGAAACTAAAATTACAGATATGTTTTGTTTATCGTCATTTGGCAAACCAGCAAGAGAGTGGAGGCAGATAACCCAGATGAGAGATGGTATGAGCATGCAGTAAAGGAAAACTATGACACTGCATACCTCACAATCGCTTGGAAACCTGTTTGCAAAGACAGAATAGTGACCAAACCAGCTATGCCAAACAGGGAATCACGCAACCAACATGGAAGCCAGGTTCCAGGACAAGAAAGAAAATGTATCCAGGTCTGGTCACCCTCCTCAGTATCGTGCAGAATGGCGCCACCCAGACATTAAGGCGGCAGTGAATCTGCCCCAGTGACAATTTAGTCAGCAGGAAGAAAGGAGAAAACCCAATTTGCTGCACAGGCATAAAAATATTCTTTATGTATCGCTCAAATATACCATGTGTTCAAAAATTTCCAGGTTCATGACCCATCTGTGAGGAAGACTCTTCCTAAAACTGTGTATGCTGGAGTGCTAAAGTCACAGTGGGAGAAAATGATGGGGCGGATATGTTAATTTGCCGAGGCAATTAAAGCTGAACACCCCGGAAGCCATTTAAGTTTCTTGGCTCATTAATTATGCACTTTGTACATACTAAAATATCCTCCTATGCTGAAAGAAATTGAGCTAATTAGTACCCCCCAAAAATTTGTGATTTTTCTTCTTAAGACTTTTAAATAGGACAAGCAGTGCAAATAAAGTGTGTGAAACCAAGCCAAGTTATCTTTTAACCCTGCTGTCATCCCTCGCTCATCCTTCATTCCTACATCTTACCTTCCTTTCACGGCTGTGTAACCTTCTCTAAAAGCATACACAGGCATTTTAAGAGTTTATTATTAATGCGCTGGCACAATGTGCTCTTCAGACTGTCAGCGTTAATCAGCAGACTTCCGTCCCTCTGTTCAGAGGATGAAGCGAACACACTGCACTTCCTTGTCAGGTGTTGAAATACTTTATCTCAGCGCCTATTTGCCGCCTCCAAGGTAGACCCGTTGTCACGGTTACCTTTGGAGCACCTCATTATTCATAAAGGTCATTCTGGGATGAAAAGCAAAGCTGAAGAAAGGAGGGATGAAGGAAACAGGCAGAACACAGACAAAAGTGCTTGTTGAGTTCAAATTGTCAGATTTCAGTGTTGTCTCTATTAAAGTCAAAAGAAAACTTTGCGTCTATTTCAGCAAAATTGAAAGTTCATCCATCTATCAGAACAGCTGTAAAATCGGTTTCGTGTTCGTTATCATAGAGTTCTCAATGTCGTGCACATTCAATACTGTCCCTGTATAAAAAGACAGAGAATGGGCATAATGAATATTTTTTATGCTAACTTGCCTCCACAGTGGCTTGTACCTGTCCAGCCCAAGACAGCAAAGTGCACATTAAGTCTCTAGTGAAGAAAGTAGAGTCTCAGCAGTTGTTGCGGACTAAATAGGAGCTCACAAGTGAGTGAATATATTTGAAGGTGCCCAGCAAGCCTGAATAAATGTTGGCATTGCTTGTTTTTTGAAAACCACAGATGACTCTCAATGTCTCAATGTTTCTGAACCACTGCAACACATCATTTTTATTCCACAGACCAGGGTGGTAATAAAACTCAAGCTAAAAGCAAAACAAAATATACCAACTCATCGCAGTCTTGAACACATGGTTATATTTAGTCACCATAACTTCACGGTGAGAGGAAAGATCAGGGTTTGGGTGAAGAAATAGACTTCTGTACATTGCTAGTGAATGCAGTTTGAATAAAGATTGGAAAAAAAAGACCCGATGCAGTTACGCAAAGCAGCTATGAGAATGTGACGTATTTAGAAACAGAAGCGAAATTACAGATTAACTACAAACATCTTAGTGAAAAAATTGACTTCTGACTTTCTTTTTTTTTTTTTTACTTTTCAGGACCTGAACAAGGTGTTAGTGGTGGGTTATGGTGGCTAAATGCTATTATCAGCTTGCTAAAATGTTTAGAATGTTAATGTTGACATGCAAATGTTTAACAAGTGTGTTTACCATGCTCACCATAGTTTAGCATGTTAGCATGCTAACATTTGACAATTTGCACTAAACCCAAAGTAGTGTACAGTTGATGGAGATACCATTTATGCATGCATTTGGTTATAAATCAAAGCATGGACAAATCAAAATTCTTGATCTCTCTGGACCAAAGTGGTGGCTCTAGGCTACCATGTTGCCAGTGTGCCTAGAAATCAACACAAAAATTCTATTTATATTACACTCTAGCAAAGTGTTGTGTGGATCCCAAGTGTTAGTGTGAGTGGGGGGTGCACTGTTAGCCCTATGCTCAGAGGGAATACAATATGATCAAATGGATGATTCAATATGTGGTTGCAGAATTTACCAGACCCAAAATACCCTGGAGATTTTGAAAAAGGCTACTGCTAAATTTGAGAGGTGGAATTACCCTCCACTACCCCACTGAGTGGTAGTTAATGTGAGGAGAACTGGTCTTGTGAAATCAAAGCTGGTTGTTTCTTTTAGATAAAAGTACAGGAAGTGTATCCACTGGAGTCTCTCCTAACAGTGATGAATTCCCAGGATCTGGGGCTTCCTTGTGGATGACAATGACAAATATCCACAGCTAGTATTTCCCCTCCCTCCATAATTCTAATCTGGGGCTCATTGTTCTAAATTTACCTCAGAAACTAGTATGTTTTTGAGAAGTGGGTTAGTAGTCCATCTGGATTTTGTCCTGGTCCACTTTCAAACGAGTTGCACCTGTATTTGACATCACAGTTTAATACATTTAAAGTCACAAATTGTTGAAAAAAATCCAGTCACAGTAAAGGACCACCAAATATCTGCTGGTAAGTCTAGAAACATACCAACGCAAAACGAATTCTACACGACTCACTCTCCAGTTTCTCTTGGTCTTTAAAGAGATTCCAAAGTTCTGTCGTGTCTAGTTTGAATAATTTTGAAATCAGAGAAAAATCTTTCCAAGAAACTGGTCTATATTTTTGAGCAACATAAACATGTGGAGAGGATATTGCTTGGAGCTGTGTCATTCAAATGCAGCTAACTATAGGGGACACACTGAGCTGAAAACTTTGTTTAGTAGAGTTTGTTTATTATGTTGGTATACAGGGAAAATCAACTTTGTGAACAGGTGCTGTGCTATTCGTTGGATCAACAGCACGTCTGTGTTCCCAAGCTGCATTATTTACAAAGGAGGCATTGGCTGGTAATATGCTATTAATTTGTCATGCAGCAGTTTTAAGATTTTAATGCGTTTAATTGTTCTGCTGGTGACCATTTCACCTCCTGTGTCTTTCAGTTATTGACTTAGAGTATTGACAACTTACACACTGTTAAGCTCAACATGATGATTCAGTCAACAACATTGGCAATCTAATAACAGAAATTGCTTGAAATGAGACTTTCTTTCTCACAGTCACATTTCAGGAATAATAGTTGTACCGAAGTTACAACCAAGACATTAAAAACAAGAAGAAAATGTGGGCTGAACTGACATATTTACAGGCAATGGGTTTTGTAAAAGAGGGGAAAAAATGCAAAAACTTTCATTTACATGAAATATAACTTTATATGTCTAAGTCTGAGCATCATGTTACAGGAAAAACACCTCTCAACACTTCCAATTGTACGACTGACAGTGTCCATGGGTGGGAAGCCAGCAGGTGCTAACATGCTGACAACTGAAATGCAGCTGTTGCTGTAAATGCTAGAAATGAATGCATATATTAATTTTCTGATCTGATCTGAAAAACAAGGAAAAACACTTGACATCTACAGGCATAACTGATACACACACCATCTGCCCTTTCACATCACTCACAGAGAAAGTGATAATATTTTAAATCTGATTAAATGAACTTTAACACTAATCCAATCAAAATGTCATCCTGTGCTCGTGGTCCCATTACATCATGACACCAATCCTGTCTCTGGTATCCTGGAAGTCCTCCCCTATTCTCTGAACATCCTCAGATTCCACAGAATATTACTTTTGTGTTTCTACATTCATCATCTGACTTCACTGTTTCACAATAAATATGTGAGATGAATAAATTCTCGCAATTTAGTACATTCAGTACATCTACTTCATCGCTAATCACAGAAAAATAAATAAATAGTGATAAAAAATGCCAAACTGATTAACCCTTAAACAGGCAGGGGTGGGAAATGAGTTGTAAATCACACAGTTGTGTTACTATTTACGTCATTTGCTCCAAAGCAAAAATATTTCAACACATTTCTCATTTAATATTGTGGATATTTTGAATTATATGAGATATCTCCTAGAAAACATTTTCATATTAAGGTATAAACAGAGTCAAGATTATTTTTAACAACAAACTGTATGGTCATTTACATCGAACACAGTAGTTTTTGGCTTCACCCCACGGAGTAGGAGTGAAGTATTGTTTTGGGCGGCGGTGTCTGTCTGTCTGTCTGTCTGTGTTTCCGCTGCATATACATCCTCTGGCCAACAGAGGGCGCTGTGGGGTGAAGTCTGCCATCTCTGATTGCCTTGTTTCTATTGGATTGGACAATCAAGAAGTATATTCAAGATTGTACATGCAAGTGTCTCCCAGTTAAATCATTTAGCCTTTTTTTTTCTTCACTTTTTTGATCAATCTCCACCTCAGTCAAACTACCGTCACTCAATAACAGAAACTCTTCATCCTGCCTGTAAATAATTCCTCATTTTCATAGTCTGAAGAGACTGCAGGGATCCCCTCTATCACTCACTTCCTCATTCTCAGTCCTCTATGCATTTCTATTGCCATTAGATAAGCTAAGAGGAAAACCCTGCAGTGAAATATATGGTTATAACATATGTGTCTTTGTTTACTTAGAAACAATAGTGATGCAGTGTGTGAAAAAGAATTACATAAAAACATACATGTCTCTGAGAACATTTATATGTAGTCTTATTGCACACACTATGCTCAATACCAATGGAATCTCACCTTGTTTCATCCGTTCTTCCGAGGCATAACGATATACTAAGTTGTCACGTTATGACATAAAAAGTTTTCTTTAAGCCTGTGACAATATACTACTGTATATCACGTTATACACGATAGTATATTGTTAGAACATGATAAGTAAGTCGTAGTAACATGGAAATATCTTGTTATGATCACATTTCATTGACATTTTATACCGTAGTTTGTAACATATTCATAGCAGTGAATATGGGAGACATTGAAAAAAAAAAAAAGGTAATAGAGGGAAGAGTTTCAGATACAGATTGGTATTCTCGATTCTTTCCCCTGGTGCACTTATCACATACTGGTGTAAAAAAAAATAAAAAAATAAAGAAGAAGAAAACCTGGCTTCCTTTTTTTGCTGTGGGAGATTTTCTCTGCTGCCCTCTCTGTGGGTCCAAAAGGTCATCGGGTCCTGTTTACTTACGTGAGGATCCATAATGCATGGTTTGTATCGTTTACTTGAGGGACTCCCTGTGCCACTCATCACTCCCTGCTCTGTATGTGACAGGGAGGCCAAAGGAGAGAGGAGATAACCAAGTGTCAGGTCAGTCCTTGGAATAACTATGTGCATACATATAAGTACACACACACACACACACACACACACACAGCTCCCTAAGCCCAGAAGAGGAGCAAAGAGACCCTTCAGGGAGTAGATATAATACTCTCTCTTGTGTTCGGTTTCATGCACTGATAACAAACTAGTTTCCTTGAAGGAATGAACCTTGACCTTTAGTATTGGTAATATTATTGGATGAATCACCCAAGTCTATTACTCATATTTGTTCTTAGCCATGAAATAAATATGAAGTGTTTGAAACATAGGAGCAACACAGTATCAACTATCATTAGGTACAATGTTTCATTACAATACAAAAGGAGGGCAGAAAATACTACAGAGGTCAGGTGAATATATCCAAGTGATCATATGGACAGTTCAGGGGTTGCCTCAGCGTGTAACCTAGACACGAGGTCCCAGACCCTCACTTGGACGGGATTAAATGTGTGTCCATGTGTGTGTCTAAGCATGCAAATGTGTCATTATGTGCACATGCTGGCTGTGTGCGTCCATGTGTCAGGGGACCATGGCACCTGCTGATGAAGAAATCAAGTCAGAGAGTCCTCCCGCGGTCACAAGCTGCCCTTCTTCCCCAGGAGTCTTTCTCACCAGTCTGTTATATTGGCTGGTGGTCACCACTCAATGCCCAGAGTCTGATTAGAAATATGCTTCTCTCTGTGTTTGTCTGTCTGTGTGTATCTGGCTAAGTCAACCACACTAGCTCAGAAGCTCCCTTTCCTTTCCTCTGCTGTCTTTCTGAACCTTTCCTTTTGCTCCATGCCGTGAAGGTTTGTGGGGATGGCTTGGGTGGTAGGTGTCTGAATGTATTTAATGTGTTTAATTTATAGTCATTTAACATTAAAATTGGTTTTAAAACAGAGTTACTTGTTCTCTGTAAACAATCGAAATCATTTGGGGAAAAAAATTCTGTCATTTTTGATGGTAGTATTTACACCTGTGCTATTCTCTGTCAAAATGCTGTCAATGTAATACATATAGTCAGCATAAAATAACAGCTTGTCAGGACTGTGAAGTGGCCAATGTTTCAATCTCAAAATTAGAGTTAGAGAAATAGATTATGTGAATTGTGGCTTCTGTCTTACCAGGTAGTCAAGTAGGACACAGCGCTCAAATTAATAAAATCACTGCGACAACATAGCAACACTAAAAATATTGCAGTGGCAAAATGGCCCATTTTTATCAGCTGATATTTTGGCCATGGACACATAAATTTGCAAATATAAAAATTCAAAAGGATATAAAAGAAAAACACAAAACAAATAATAATAAGAAAAACTGAAAACAAAAGAAAACAGGAAAATAAAATGCCCTGCCCACGGGCACAAGTGCACTGAAAAAACTAACTTTTGGAGCTAGTAAAATATATTAAATTGGCTTTAATAACTTCTACATTGTAATATCAAGATTCTAGGAGAACTAGCATTTTCTAAGTAAAAATATACATATTTACACACTTTATTCATGTGATAAATGCACTGTGTGGGAAACGTAACTTTTAATATGGATTTGTTGATAGTACTTAAGTGTTTTATAGTCATAACATAACAACCTAAAAATAGCGAGTAAATTTTAATCTGAAAAATCCACCTAGGTGCACGGGAACGATGGATGAGACACCGGAAGTCAAGCAAGGCATTGTGGGAACTGGGAAGCCGCGCACATGAGACAAGAGGAGAGAGACGTTGGCCGGCGGCGCACTACCTGGAGTTGCAACGTAGGTGGACACTACAATTGAGTTGTAAGTTTCAGTCTTTCTGTTTGTTTTAAGTTGTTATAGATGCTTACTTGTGATATTTGGACGCGTGTAACATGACATGTGAAAGCATCCTTAACTTGTGTAAATGACTGCAAACCGCATTAACCTTGTGTACACATCTTCACGCTGCTGTGCTGTCGGTAACTTAATGTAGCATATGGTGGCGCTCAGTGGAGACCTGTAGCATTAACCTGGCCATGAACGTGAGGAGGTTTACCTGTTGGGCATGTTCTAACGATAGCTGCGCTAGCGGCCGTTTTATAGCAATAATACTTACAAATGCATTAAATTACATGTAGTCCGATGTACCGTAGCTACTTAGCGTTACTTCGACTACTAGCTACTGAACTTTACAGCAGTTGAGCGAATGCTAATTTAGTTTCGTTTATGTCATCTGGGCTACTGTCATCCACCTCTGCTAACAGCTATGCAGGCTAAAGTAAATAAAACTCTTTAGCAGGTTTAATGGAGGTTTGAGGTCGTGTTTTTCGCAGTGGAAACGTACAGTTTTTTTTTTTTTACCAGTGAATATGACC
>CAFUXE010000015.1:993307-1012855 GCA_903364295.1 Serranus cabrilla | reverse complement strand
TGATACATATTCGGGCCTAATGTATCCAGAAATGACAGAAAAACACCATGTTGCAAAATGGCCCAATTTTCAAAAAGTCATACTATAGCATGTCGTTTTTTCTTTTTTCGGCCAATTTTCGACCTTCTTCAAAATGCACCAAATTCGCAGGATAGCTTTATTAGAGTCTGTTGATGCGTGTCAGGGTGAAACTTTTTGAAAAAGGACAGAAAAACACCATATTAGGACGTGTTTTTGTAGCCTGGGTGCAGCCGAACTGTGGCCAACATTATTATACAACATTATTCTGCGGGCAGTTTGGTCTGGAACTTCTCCGTTGAGGAGCTCTTATGCAATGTATAAAAAATACATACGTGTAAAGCCCGCCCTGACAATTTCATTGGTCATGGTGGGCTTTACACAATGATGGCCAGATGAGCGACAGTCACATGGTTTGTGTACGACGACCATGGCTGCCGCTCGCAATACTCTTATTATACTCAGTTGAAACATGTAGTCGTATAGTTTGTCCAGAATTGACAGAAAAACAGGATATTAGGAGATCCAAAATTTTATTAAAAGTCATACTATTGCATGAGCTTGACAGTAGACCTAATGATGCAGTGTGATAAGGTTGAAAGCTGGAAAAAGTGGAGCTGAAATGATTTCTGTTTCCAAGAGAACCGTCCAGCTCAGCTTTCAAAGCAAACACGTTTCAAAAGTGTTCAGAAACATCCACCATTGCTCCATTTGTCTTGTGACTTGAAATGTTCAAAGTGCATGTACTGATTAAGTCATTTGAAAGCTGAGCATGTCAGTATATAAGGCAACTTAAAAAACTAAATCAGTAGTCTGTTACGTTGGTCTTCTGAGAGGAATGGGCAGAGTAAGAAAGTCCTCAGCCAGAGTCACTTCGACACCACTGTCCTGTAGAGCGTCTTCCGCCTGTCGCTTGAGCTCTGAGACATCATCCTCATCCCCTTCCTTCTGCAGGGAGCAGGGTTTGTACCTCTGGCTGAAGTGGTACAGCACTAACCTCCGCGCACAGCAAGCCAGAGCCACTGCTGCTGCCATTTCAGGTGTACTGTGTCCGTGGTCCACTGCTTTCTCTCTGTGCTCGTCCCCAAGAGTGGCCTCATGAACCAGAACGTCTGCTCCACTGCACAACCTCATTGGTCCTTTCCCAATAATTGAGCTGCAGTCTCCTAAGATGCAGACTTTCCTCCCAGGAATGGCTTCCTCCAGCACCTCACTGGGCAGAATGACACGGCCGCTCTCCAGAGTTACAGGCTCGCCAGCTTTCAGCTGTCCATAAAGCGGCCCTGGTTTCAGGCCTGTGAGACACAAAAGTAGACCATTCAGAATAATGCCCAACTGCAAGCCTAAAGTTGGGTAAGATTAAAAAACAAAGCCATACAGCCATAATGTGTGCAGAAAAACGTTAAAAAAAAAAAGTGTCACGGTATAGTATTCCATAAAAATATCAGGAACTTTCCAGAAAATATATCAGAGTACAGCATGCCATGTACAACACAACAAAAAAGTAATAGCATTCCATCCAAAATGTATTTAAAAAATGCCAAAAACAAGTTAAGATATAGCATGAATCAGAAATGTATGAAAAAACAATTATGTCTTCAAAAACATCAGAACAACATCATAGTATGCATTTAAAAATATATATATAAAAAAACATTAAACATATCATAGATGTCATTGGATGCATCCCATGTTCCTTATTTGTATCCATGTTTCCTTCACTTGCGTTTTTTCCTGACGAGGAGAGAGGAAAAGTTTTAAAGGCACATGAGACGTCCTTTTCTCTGAGAGCACAATAAGGCTCGAAATGGCAGAAAAACAACATATGTGAGGATGTCCAAAACTTTTGAAAAAAAGTCATACTATGTCAATTTTTGTCAAAAATTGCCAAATTTTAAAATGCCTGAAAATGCTCAAAATAGAGAAATTATAGTCCGTACAGTATGTCATCAAAAATAAAAAAAATTCATAGTATAGTAATTCATCAAAAATAAAATGTCATAGTATAGTATGTCACCAAAAATAAAATGTCATAGTATTGTATGTCATCAAAAAAAATAAATAATTAAAAATAAAATGTCTAAAGACGTCATCGTCGGTATGCTATCAGAAATGAAAAAAAACATGCCAGAGTATAATGTGCCATCAGAATCTGAAAAACAGTAGGAGTAGTATGCCTTCAAAAACATAAAACAAAGATGTGGAAAAGACAAAATAGTATGTCTTAAAAATGCCCCAAGAAAGCATAGTCATAAAATATCATATAATGATAATATCTGCAGAGCCTGCAAAAAGGATTTCTCTTATTCTCTTCAGGAAGCATTGATACAATAACTCAAATAAAGTAAAAAGAAATATAAAAACAACAAAAATATAATTTACCTAGTAACTTCAGGAGCTCAGTCTTCAGTCTTCCCGGTCGTTCACACTCCTGAATGCAAAAACCAAATGAGGGGATGCGGTGAAATAACCTGAAGGCTTTGACCACAAACTTCTTGTCTTCAAAGAGGGGGTAACAGTCGCTGGAGACATCCAGGGAGATCGTCCTGCCCAGCTGCTCCTGTGGGTGCAGAGGACCGCCCGCTGCCGTCACCTGAAGAGACAACACAAAGGAGCTTAAAAAAATTAACGAAAGTCAAGAAAAAAACACAGAGCTGATGTTTTAATTGAAAAATTACATGATAGCATTGCAAAACGGACATATTTAAAGTAAAGGATACACATTGAGCTCACAGAGAGTACAGTATAATGCATGTACACATGGATTTTGTTAAGTGTCATGAATGCAAACATATGCTCAGGTACGACAGGCTCAGGCAGTTCAGGGTGTAGCTGGGATAAAAACGGATCCTTCCCAGTTTGGCCTGATTTGTTGGGCTTGACCACACATATTTCATAGAGGAGCCATAAAGACCAGCCTCTTTTATATGATACATAAAATAAATGAAATCCAGGGACTAATGATGGCGTGCTAGTGTGCACTATAGCACACTAAGATGTGATTTATTACCATGCAGGAATAACTCCAAAATCAATCGCTTACCTCCAGGCTGAGCTGTCCCTCTTCTGGACTCTGGTCAGTCGTGGGCTCCAACTCATGCACTATAGCAACATAAAGAAAATAAATTAGAGAGTACATTAGAATTAAGTACTATAAAACTAAAACTATGTAAGAATTATTCAATTAATAAGGGTGGAAGTGGTAGATAAAATACAACTTTTTCTTTGGTATGGGTAGCAGTCCATTGGGGAGCATAAATACCAAACATGCAGGCGACGTTTGCTCTGTTGATCAAAATGTCTTGGTAAACATTCCACTGAAAGTCAATTTTCTTTGTTTCTAAAAAGTTGTGGATATACTCATTTTGACATAAAAGTGACTCAACTGAAGTACTAGTAAGCAGTTGGAAAAAAATCTATATCTGATGTAATTTAATATCTTCTCCTGAAGGTGGCAGTCACACTCAAAGTGAAATTTCCTCTCAGAATGTGGCTGTTTGTGCTAAAACTGAGCTGTTGTTGGACCTGCCTGCGTAGGGGAAGAGCAACTGTGATCCTGTGAGGCCAAGCGTCACCCTTAGAAAGTGCCGGAGGCCCCGGGGCCCGTAGATGTCCACACAGTTCAGGTTCTGCTGCTCCGGGTTGGTATTGAGGCTCACAGTGCAAAGGAGACCAGGCAGACCAAACAGGTGATCTCCATGCAAGTGGGAGATGAAAACCTTAGTGATTCGGCCTGGGTAGAAAACACAACACATCATCACATATTGATTAGACCAATAGGGCACATCTCATTTTACAGGATTTTAGTGCTTCTTTTATATTAATATTCATACGGAAAATCTTTTTTTCCATGTAATGTGACCCAGTGACTCCATATCATTAGCTGTTATTATGCCTAAACTAGACAAATAGTATTATATTAAGTATTGATTTGGAGGCATTGGGTCACATAACATGGGAGCTTAAACAATAAAGACACATTTTCCATATACATTTTTATATGAATAAAAGAGCCTGTAAAATCAATAGTCATAAATAGCTTCAACAGTTCAAAGGCTTTGGTGATGGAAAGAAATATCATTTTCATCATTGATTGATCTGCCCATCATTTTCTGCCTTTTTGCATGAAAACAATAATTGACTTATCAAAATAACCGGTGATTATTTTTCTGTCAATCGACTAATCGATCAGTCGACCAATCGTTGCAGCTTTGATGGAGAGCTGGGGTGCAGGTGGTAGGTAAAATGAAAAAAAAAAAAAAAGATTATTCAAGGCTTGTTTTAAAGAAGTTTCAAGACTTTGTTTTGGTTTCCCAAGCGTGCTGCAGTGACTCACCCGCTCTGAGCTGGCTCTTCATCAGTTGTGTCTGGGTTCCCTCCCCGCAGTCAAACAGCCAGCACTCCCCCTGTGTCCGCAGCACCAGGGCCGAGGCTCCGCGGTGAGGAGACGGGTAGGCCGAGCCGGTCCCCAGGAAAGTCATGTCCATGGCCATCCCCCCCAAAGTTAAAAGACAGCTAGCTGAAAAAGTCTCCAGCTACAAGTGAAGCGGCAAGCTATGTTCGCTGTAAACTGTCACACTGTGATGACGTTAAAAGGCCGACGGTGAGGCGTTCAAGTGAGGTCGGACTTCTCACAAATCTGACTTGAACCAAATAACTTTGATGTAACTACCTACAGTTAGTCAAGTACTGCACTGACGGAGATATTGTACATTTTACTTCACTGCATTAATCTGGCTGCGTTGGTCCTTAGTAATGCTACTTTAAAAAAAAAAAAAAAATTGGAGCAAAAAGCAAAACGTTGAGAGCAGCTTTTTTGATAATGGTTCATAGAAAAATATTTCATGGTTCGAACTTCTCATTTGTGAAGATTAGCTGATTATTTAATTGAGTGTATGTTGGTCCATAAACCTGCTTTTACATAAAAGCATGAGTAATACTGGTAAAATGACATGATATATAATAGTATCTGGGAGCATTTTTCAGCATTGAGTACTTTCATTACTTAAAGTACATTTTCCAGAGTATACTTACATACTTTTACATGTGAAACTTATTGCACTTATACTTGCAACTTGTAACATCAGTAAAAGACCTGGATACTTTCTCCACAACTGAAAATATAGTATATTAATTTGTTTCATTTAAAACTTAAAACTTGCTTCCATGCAGTTGCATCAAACATTTAAAATCCTTATAAAACTCATCTGTTTGGCTTGACCACCTCTCTCATACTTGGCATAGGCCTATTATTTATAAAGATTAGATTTTCAGACTGCTTTATTGCATTGAAATGTGTCATGGAAAAATAAATCCAGACAAAGATTGCATTTAAACCACTATAGCAACAAAGATAATTTAAAATCAGCACCCAATAGAGCCAGTGTAAAACTGTTTATTCTTCACATAGCCTTTGTATGCAGAGAGAATACCTAAGGCAACATTATTGTGTAACAAAAATAAACTTCAGAAGCACAGACTGGACGGACACAGCACTATATGAAAGCACACCTCAATTAATTATGGACTAAATGTTCCTTCTAAACACAAAACAATCACCATATTCTTACACAACGCAGTAAAAACTCATTATGGACGAGGACAGTCAGTGACACCAACAGGACCAGACACATTATGAGCCAACATTTACTGAGGTGAACCTGTCTTTCAAATAAAATGATTTCAAAATATATGAATAGAAAACTTTGCCTTTAACAATATATAATCTGGAGCTGCACTGTCTATCAGAGGAAAAGCTGCACGTTGAACACTACACAGTTACATCATTTTGTACTAGACAAACATCTTTTTTTCTATATGCAGTGCTGAGGAGTTTTTTTCTCAGCTCTACCTGCAGCATGCTGTGAGGTCTACATCATGAGCATGGAGTGGTTATGAATAGACACTGAACATGGTGCAGGCACTTCAGTGCTGGTTGTTAAAAGGTCCTAATACAGTATCCTGAGATTAAAATTAACACAGTGGCCTCATATATGTAGATATTAACGCATTTGAAGACTAATGCCAATGCCCTAGTGTCTTAGACAATAATGTGAACTAAGTTGACTTATTGAAAAATTAACCAGTTACATTAACATTACCAGACTGAAACATATTTTAGCTGCGAGAGTGTGTGTGTGTGTGTTTGTGTCCAGCGTTTTTAAAATCTCACAGTTCACATCAAGCACATATTTTTAGACATTTCACTTTCTTAGTTTAATAGACTGCAGCAGAGCAAAATAGATCTATATCTTATAGACAACCTTGACAGGTACTATTACGTAAGTGGAACAACAATGCTTCAAATTATGGATGGGATAGACATAAAGATTTTGATAGGATATCTTATATTGAGGAATGCACGTTATGACTTTGAGGAAGTTCTGCTTCTGCGATCTGCAATAACTGTCACTATCAAAGCTGGTAGGAGATCTCTGGGTTTGATGCAAAAGTTAAACCTGTCACATCAAAAAGAAATGATCTAGCAAATTATCAAGATCAGTTTCTTCATAAAAATATAGAATAGCTTGCTAGCAATAACAATCTATCTTAGTATCTTACAGGCAACATTATACCTTAGCATCAAGTGCTGTACATTACCTGCATGGATTGTTTCTGGGACATGAACAGGAGCAGTTTTTGTTCAAAGGTTAAAGGTCAATTTTCAGATGTAATCCATTTTATTAATTATTTATTTTCTTATATTTATCTTTTAAGCATCATCATGTTTTTCTTTAATGCTTTATGTCTTATTTATGTCTTATAAACTTGAATTTTCATCTCTTGTGTTAATCCAATCTTATGTGACTAATGATAACGACAAGCCACAACAGTGAATGAGAAGCCTAGCCCGTACATTTGTTGTCCTGTTATTCTGAGGATTGAAACCCACAAACCAACCTGCCGAAACACACGTGGGTGTACTTCACACAACTTTATAAACACTCTTTCAGTAGACAGTCAGTCTGAGTACAGTACACAAAATATTATTGAAATAGAAACTGTTCATCCAATCATTCAACACTGCAAATTGTTTCCTTAAATATTTAGAATACAGTTTATCTTCAGTTAAAGGGGTTCATTTTAGGGATGGATTCTTCATACAACTCATTATAGGTTGATAACTGGTTTGCACAAGGGAAAAATATATAAATACACCCCATAAAAAAATAAAATAAGATAAGATAAATAAATGCAATGTGACAAAATCCTTCAAACAAATAAAATGCTGGAGTGGACGTTGGTTTCTCGTGTTTTTAGATATCACTGTCATTTAGCTTCCCTTAAAAAAAATCTTTTTTTCCTCTCTTCCTCTCTTTGTTTGCACAAAAAGGTCGAGCACTTTAACCCTCTGCTCTACCACACCTTCCCTGATCACCAATGTAGCCCGATTTAAGCAGAGGTTAAGAAAAGAGTCTTTAACCGTCTGTCTTACACCTGGCACAGGTTGGATCAGTGAAGCCACCAGAGGCCCACTTGATGTGAAAAAAGGCAATGCATGTGAATTCAGTTTGGTGATCTCTAAAATACACATAGTCAGAATTATAGTAGGTGCTTAGCACAGACTAACCTCTGCAGCAGGAGTGTGCACAACAAATCATCAGTACATTGAATATGGAGTGGGTACTTTTTTAAAAACAGGTGAAAACAAGAAAAGGCTGTTTCAAAGGTTACTTCTGACTGAAAAGACGGTGGATGGTAACACCAACAAATAATGGAGTAATTTCTACTGGTAAAAACTCATCTTGAGCAGAAGCACAGTCTACAGTGTTTAGTTTTTGGAGTATCGAGTATATTCAATAATAAATTCACTGAATATCAACATCTTCTTACCATAAAAAGGAGTGCAGGGTATAGGGTGATCCTTGGACGAGAGCCTGGACAGGCAAAAACAGAGCATAACTAATTTAAATGTATGTCAAGGTGTCAACACTGAAACCAAATTTCCACACTGCCTTTTCCCACCACCAGATGGCCCTCCAGGCTCTGTGCAGGTTTACACGTGATGCAGAGGTGATAAAGAGCTCGGCTGTGAAAATTCCCATTTCCATTCAAAAATACTCTTTCAAATGCCTGTTTCAACTCTACCTTTTCACGGATCTGATAAGACTAGACTTCGGTTCTGTGCAAATGCAGCGACGTGGCAGCAGTTCTACTGTCTTTCTTCATAAGCAGATGTTTGCAGTAAGATCATTTTGATCACCTGAAAAGATCTGTGAATAAGAGTTAGGTGGAACACAAAGGGCACAGTGAGGGTCTGGTCTACTTCTAGTTAGTCTTGGGGCTGTAGCTGACCCCAGGCCAGTCGTAGGTGTCTGGCAAGAAGGAGTCGTATTGGGTGTCCCACACTGTGGCACGTACAAAGGCGTCCTTGTCCACTGGCTCAGGGTAGCGAAACGCCATGCCATTAGCATAGACAAACTCCACCACCTGTGGTAAGAAAGAGAAAGTTCAGCATTAAAAAACACTGTGAGGCAAACACAGACACAAAAAGATAAGACGGATAAAAATGACTGGGAAACAATTTTATGTCAATTGTCACCTGGAGAAGTTACAACTTTTGTAAGACTTTGGTGGAACAGAGTTATGGATTATAAACATCAT
Organism: Serranus cabrilla; assembly: GCA_903364295.1. NCBI lineage: Eukaryota > Metazoa > Chordata > Actinopteri > Perciformes > Serranidae > Serranus > Serranus cabrilla. Next base: position 1,004,233 of record CAFUXE010000015.1, on the reverse strand, counting down.
AACAGAAGATTTAGGCAGGAACAGTTTAAGGGAAGGTTCACCCTTAAATCTTGGCTTGTGAGGCCATAAGCACCAAAAAATACATTAGAGCACCACAAGCGAAGTGCCATATAGCTCCATTAAAAAAAAAAAGAAAAATATGTTTATTTGTTTTGGGGTGAACTGTCCCTTTAAGTTTAGGAATAACATGGTTTCCAAATAGCTGAAACACTGAGGAAAAATTGGGGCGTTTAATATTGTTAGCCAGATAAAAAAAAAAGAAAAATAATCGTGAGACTTGCCTTGACAGCCATCTGGACTGAGACCTCTCTGATATTGGAGAGAGGAGGATAGAGTCTGCCTTCTTCCAGCTCTTTATCTGTCAGCTGCTCTGCAAGGGTCTGGAAGGAGGACAAAAGTACTTTTAAGCCTGAGATGAATTTCTGTGATGCAAATTAAACGGCATAAAAACAACTTCCACTTTTTGCCAACAGCATTTTTCTCTGCTGTTTGCCATCAACACAAATGTGAAGTCATAAATATAGTATGTGCTTTGGTATTAGACTCAATAAGACCAACACGATGTAAGGAAAATGAAGAAAAGAAAGAAAAAGAAGTTCCATGGTGGGTGATGACCAAACAAATACTCCTCATAAAGGAATAAGAGATGGAGATGACTCTAATCTATATACTAAACCATAGATCAAAAATGTGTTGGCTGCTCTTAGAAAAACGGGAAAAGATAAATAATATAAACAGGTGACAATCCAGGAACTCACAAATATATGAACATATAACCACAGGGAAGAAAATATTAAAAATGCTTTAATGTGGTGGCTAGATCGTTAAAAAAAATTAATGCACAAAAAAAACATGTTGGCTTTTTTTAATTATTTAGCCACTACAATTAAGGCTGCACAACTAATCAAAATTTCATCAAAATCACATTCTGAATTAAGTATTGTGGTTCTACAGAGATGTGCCGATCAACAAATAAGTAAAAATAATATATAAATCTTTGCTGGTACAAATCCTTCATGCCTGGATTGCCTTTCTGTTTATTATATATTATAACACTACTGCTATTAAAAACATGCAAATGAGTGTCTTTTCACACAAGACATTTCAATACTGGAAAACTGCATTAATTGCACTGGTCAGTGTAATCAAGTCAAATGCAAAAGAGGGAAGAACAGATGAAAAAAGTGCAAAGCAGGATCGGCCTTTTAAAAGCTCCACATCTGTTAGCTGTTAGTCTAGAAAGAGAGGGAACAGGAGACATCACAGGGTTAAAGAGGTTCTATGACTATTCACAGCATATGCATATATATAACAGAGTCAGCAAGAAAGAGCAGGATGGGGTGAGAGGGAGGTAAAGATGGACTTCAGCATGTTTAAAGAAGAGATAGACTGAGAAATGATGACTTCAGACCTTAGCAGCCTCTAGGAACACTGTGTCACTGATGTGCCTCACTCCACTCAGGATCACAGCCAGGGCCACACCTGCAGCCAGCAAACAGCATGTTTAAAACACAGTATGAGGCAAACAAAATGCATATAGTACGGGCAATCATTTTAACTATGGTGCAAACACCAGGCTTTGGTAACATCTTTACACTTTAAGTTATTTATAGTCATTTTGTGTGTCCAGAGAGTATGTACATAACCCACACTCTCTAATTAGTAGAACTGATTAATATTAATGTTCTTCTCCGTTTCACCTGGGAAGATGTAAGCGTTGTTGCCCTGTCCAGGAGTAATGACGCGGCCATCACTCAGAGTCACTGGATCAAACGGGCTACCACTGGCGAAAAGACATCGACCCTGCAGGACAAGGAAGCAGAGGGTGAAAGAGTGATGACGGACAACAAACCTACTTTAAACTCCCACTTACTTTTAAATGTGTCCATTTTCATTTTAATAACTAGACTTCACTATTATGCCAATTACATGAATGGCTGCTCGTTTTTGATAATTATGTGCACTTTAAACTATAACATATCATTTTAAATATTATTTGAACTATCAATACCCATAAAGGGACTTAACTTTATGTATACACACACAAGTAAAGTACATCAAACAATGCAACTGTCAATGCTTCCCTCTCACAAAGATAAAGAAAGAAGAAAGAACGTGTACATCAGTGAGAGTGTAGGCGTCCTCTGCTGTGCACTCTGCCTTAGCGGTCGGGTTACTCAGGGCAAAGATGATTGGCCGCTGGTTCAGGGTTCCCATGGTCTTGATGACATCGGGGGTGAACAGACGTCCAGCTCCTGACACACCTGGAAGAATGGAAGAGAAATGTTGGTGTGTTTGTGATCAATCATTCCCACACAAGCGGAGCCTGCAGCTCGACAGGATGATTTAATGATCGGATAAATAATAAATAGCCTAAATATGAAATATTCAATCAACCTGAGTCAAATCGCCAGCTTTAAAAAAAACTCATAAACTCATTCAATCACTAATAAATCATAACAAAAGCCTTCCAAACATGGGCAAGTATTATTTATTCAGTTTCTTTTGATAAATCGCTCAAAATTAAAAATGCATATTCCAAACTGTGCTGCAAGGTGTTACAGCTACACAAATACAGAAAGTGAGAAGTTCCTTACCAATGATAGCTGTGGGTTTGATGGTGTTGACAGCATCGAGGAAGCTTTCAACACTCCCCGGACTGTCATGGATAAATGCCTCCTGGTTAGAGTCCATTTCCTGCGGTCTGTCCTGGAGTCACATGCATCAATACAAATATAGTAAAATCTCTGTTCACCAATTAAATAGTATCAGCAGTGAGCCACACAGGAAGCCACACAGACATATGGCTCATGCTCTGGTTGTTCATGTCTGTGTCACACACACTGACCTTTACTAATAAGCCATATTTATCGTACATCCAGATCTTATTTCTGGCCTCAGCTTGGGTCATCCCTGCCTCCATCATGGCCATGACAATCAGATTGGCAATACCAAGGGCAGCCTAAAGAGGAAATAATCACATCAAGTTAAACTCAGAGTACTTAGACAACTTTATCTCTGAATTATTATTTTGGTAGATGTTAAAAATTCTAATTCTTGTAAATTTAATTTATGTTGGACTATTATGTATTTGGTTGTACCAGCTCAAGTCAGTAGGGGGCAATATAGCTTTTACAAATTATTTTTGACTCACTGGAATTAGTCTTATTGAGCCCACATAATTAAAGACATTCAAACACAGAAACGGTTAACAAAACAGTCATAAAAAGTTACAAATATTTTTTAGAAAAGTATAAAACAAATGGGAATTCATACACGATGAAGAATTATAAAAGCAAAAAACAAATAACGCACTAGCACCTGTTGGTATATGGGACTTTTCATGGAGAGGATAAAAACCAGGAGAACTTAAATGGACTGACATATGGATAAACATTATTTTACCTCTCCAGCTCCCAGGAAAAGCACCCGGTGTTCGGTTATGGGTTTGCCAATCGCCCTCTGAGCTGCTAACAGACCAGCGAGGGCTACAGACGCAGTGCCTGGAACATGCAGAAGAACAGTAAACACTGAAGTCTAATGCAGTGAAGTCTGGTTTGAAGAGAACAGATTAATTTGTTTTACTCAAACATTTTTAGTTGTATTATGCTTTTTTTTCAGTCTATTTGATTTGATTTTCAGACAACATAAGCTCATGAAGGCATTTTATTTCACTACCCAAATCTCAGCTGTTGGTGTAGATTAGTTTTAAAAAAGGCTCCTGCTTGCAGCTGTATTACCTTGCAGCAGTAATATGACTCAAAGGTCACAGTATATTCACTGTGATGGATTATTTCATTCAAACCAGCTTCAGGCTCCTACAATTTAAAATGATGAAATAAAAGGAAACCAACTGAAGGTAGAAAATCAATCTAACAGCTTTTTAAAAAACAAAAAAAAATGAAAAGGGATGGGCGTAAACGTGAAAAGGTTCTAAATGGTTCATTAAGAAACACTAACTGAACAGTACAAAACTTAATTCAATTGCTGATTTTAATTGAGCAGGTTAACTCTCTGGCATTCTGACAAAATAAAACAGTTTGAAGGATTTTATGCAAACCTTGAATATCATCATTGAAGGTGCAGTATTTCTCCCTGTACTTCCTAAGGAAGCGGAAGGCATTATGGTTCCCAAAGTCCTCAAACTGGATCAAAGTGTCCTGCCCGTACTTGTCCACCACAGCCTCCATGAACTCATCAATCAGATCATCGTAGGCTTGGGAACGATCTCGCTTCTGGTACAGGCCCATATACAGCGGATCCTTCAGGAGAGTCTGATCCAAGGGCAAGGACAAACATATTCAGCTTAATGCATGCACAGGCATAGAGTGTACAGAAAGCATACACACAGTCTTCATACCTCATTGTTCGTGCCAACATCTATCGTCACGGGCAGACATCTCTCAGGTCTGATGCCGGCGCAGGCAGTATACAGGCAGAGTTTTCCCACAGGGATGCCCATTCCATAAACACCCAGGTCCCCTAATCCTAAAATACGCTCTCCATCAGTTACTACTACTGCCTGTAGAAAGAAGAGAGGAGGTGGAGAAGAAGTACATGACTCAGCAAGACTGCAGATTAACATTTTAAAAGCACACAAACTGTGAGCAACCCTAACCTGGACCTTCGCCAAGGGAATGCACAAAATGTGGACAGTAACGGGTCAATTCTGAACCCCAGGGAGCTTCCAAGCACTTTTTGCTCCCATCACATTTTATTCACTGCATTACTGCAAGTACAGCACCTCTGTGGAAACAGCACAGTCATGTCTAAAAGCAGGGAGAACTCAAATATGCCTTATATACAATATAACACAGTTGTAATGCCATAAAATGGAAGTTTCCAAGTGTCCACAAATGCTTGCCCTTCTCTACATATTTGACGATTTACATTTTGAAAACCTCTCCCCTCTGCTCTGTCTTTCAACATTCACTGCATTTCTGTCACATGAATGTTGGTAAGAGCTTGTGATGAGTCCAGAATCTCCTGTTTTTGGCTCGTGCAAATAATCTATTTAAGGTTATCTTTCCTGACGGAAGCATCTGTCACACAAAAGTCATTCATGGAGTGTCAAAAATGAGAAAATCTGATCATATTTATGTTTTTCTGGCTCCGATAAATGGTGTAATTTTGGTGACATTTTAAAAACACCATGTCATTTGCTGAATTCCACTCGTTCGTAGTTGTAGAACCACAATGCCACAGTTAATTAAAATCCGCAGCCTGTTTGTTTGAGAGTGATGAATGGCCCCAGGAATCATGCTTACAGTGTAATAAAGATATTAGCTGATAAGGTGTTACTGTGGTTACTGGTTTTCAGCTACTCACGGCAACATTAGTCTCTGGCCAGTTGTCCAGGATGGAGCGAACGTGTCCTCTGTCCCGAATGGAGATGAACAAGCCTCTGGTGAGAGAAACAAGAAGATGAGTTGAGATTCAATTTACAACAAAATAACTAAGAAAACACATCCATAACATTGGTTTGGTCAAAGTGTTGACACAAACTTCACACCAATTTATCATCACCATTTAGTTAGGCTACTTTTATGGAACTCCTGAACAGGACGCTGAATTTTGTGCACATCGCGCCTGCAGCAGGTAGCATTTTGGACTGAAGGTGTTCTGTCAGCACAAAATTCCTTGTAGTCTTTTAGATTTTCTCTTTCAGTGGTTGATTCCTGATAACTTCACTGCATGCTTACTTGGGTCTTCTAAAGATGCTTCCATAATGTGTGCAGGCCAGGCCTACAGTTGGAGTGTAGACAATTGGCATGAGCTCCTCTATGTCATCCATCAGCAACCTGTAGAAAAGCTTCTCGTTTCTCTCCTGGACGCCCATCAAGTAGATGTACCTGAGCAGACAGGGAGGGGAAAGAGAAAAGGTTTAAACCACATAGATCTGGATATTGAGAATAAGCATGTGATTAACCATGAATGCTTAATATCCTACTGTGTCTGCACTTTCCAGTTCTTAAAGCAAAGTTTGTCCTTACTTCTGTAGGGGATCGTTCATCTTCTTGAGATTATTCTGAAAGCGCATGGCCTGAATGTCCTGAGTCTCCACTTTTGGAGGCAACATTCCATGTATCCCCAAAATCTGTCGCTCTTCTAGAGAGAAGGCCATGCCCTGCGGGGAAACACACACAGAGGGACTGTTTCTAACTTGTGTCAAATTATTATTGTTAGGTTCACTTGTTTTAGAGTTATTCTCTATTCTCTGTTTTTAAAATGCTGTGCAAATATGTAAAAAGAGTTGGTTCAGATGTCATTTCACACCAACTTTGAACTTCTGAACTCATCTTATGAAGAGACAAATTATGTTTCTTACTATTTCTAAATTAGACTGCTGTTTATTCTATATATATGCCTGAATAAAAAATATGGTATTTGTTTTATGCACATTTCTGACTGCAGGAAATGACTGAATCAAAAGTTAATATGAAATATGCAATCTCTGTTAGACTATAGCTGTTGGTCTGACAAATGTTACATTTTCTTGTCATATTATATTTGGCATTTTATACCTACAGAAAAATACGATTAATTTTTTAGATTTAACTTCACATGTTTCTGACACATCTGCTGCATGATGTTCTGCTTTATCACCTCAACGTAATAACCACTGAACCAATTTTCTTTTTTCTTTTTTTCAGAACAGGATGCTGCAGGAAACTTTCACATTCTATGCTGTAGTCTTGTCACCAGAGGGCGTATCAGAGTCCGGAGACCTGCCTGACCTATTGACTCTTCACAGGAGAAGGTGGACAGCTGAGTGAAAAAGAGGGAGGCCAAATGAAAGCAATTTTGCAGTTGGGGGGGAAAAGAGGTAATAGAGGGGAGTCGCCTCAAGGAAGCCAATAAGGAGAACTGTGGGCAGAAACACCCCATGAATAAAAGACAGGGGAGGAGGGATACAGAGTGTTTTATGATCCTGCAGTGGATGGAGATGTCTAAGTGTGTGTGTAGGTTTACAAAGTGAATGAAACATGGGCTGAACATATGGAAGCCATAATGTCTGGGGCTGGGGAAGGGGCTGATTATTCTGTGAGAGTGATGAATGCTGGGGGCTCCCCTGGCATAATGCTGAGTCATGCTGATGGAGCATTTCACTTCACTCAGCTCTAGTATTCTGTTCCTCTCAAGCTAATGCAACATGCTGCAAACCTCTGACATGCAGTTTTACATATTTCTATTTTTCCTTGGAACAGGATATTTTAATGTCTCTTTGTTTTAAAAAAAATGTAAAATAATGAATTTCCTGAAAAGCTGATATTTGTACTTTTTGTATATGTATGTGTACAGCTCATGCCCTTTTGAAACTATATTTCAAAATTGCTGTGTACACTCGACAGTAAATTGGTTTAAGTTTTTCCGTCCTACATGTGCATGAGGAAGTTACACACACAGGACCATCTTGCAATATATATTATTTAATTCAATCTTGCTGACAGTGTAATGTAATAAACAATGCATTTCTGCAACACTATGACCTTTACTGTTGACGTATCATGAGTCATGAGTCATGACAATTCAGTCTGCTGCTGAAGTCACATCTGTTCTTATAAATAAAGCTTTGTATAGGTAACTAGGATTCAGCTGTATTTATCTGGCTTCATGCGGTTTTAGTTGTTTAAGATGCAAGACACAATTAACTCAGTGACCTTGAAAGCAGCAGTGCATGAAAAAGTGTGCTTTTTCACACTTGATCAGAAATGTAGATCATATATGTACAGTATTTCTAGGACTATCAGCCAACTAGCCACTCATCGGGTTACATGAAGGTTGGAATGTCTATATTTAGCACATGTTTAGTGTAAGCTAAGTTTAGCAAAACCTGCACAGAGTGAGATCCTGTCACTTCAAGCAGCTACAGCCTCGTGTTTCAAATGACATTTAAAGCTTTAAGAAGTTTAAAAAACCTGACAAGGAACCTCGTCCACTCAAACAATTCCCAGCATTAATGCAATACACCAAACATAAAGGGTATTAAACATACTTTAAACTACTTTAGCTGACATTTTTTTCCCCACCTCATTGCAAGAATGCACAAGTGACAACACTGTTGGGTGTGGATACACATGCATGGCAGGGCGAGGCAACTTTATTTCTATAGCACCTTTTAAACACAAGTTAGTTGCTTAACATGAAGTATACCACAACACTGAAGAGGAATATAAATAGCAGAATGAATTAAAATAGAAACATACAAAAATAATAAAAAGGAGAAAAAGTTACAGGATCTTTTTGAGGACTTTGCAATGTCGAGAAAAACACTTGGTTTAAGCAGGTGTCGATTTAAATCAAGTGTTAGAAGCCACAGCAAGTTTTTCTAGTTTTTCATAGAACTAATCCCTGTCTAAAGGATATGATTAAATGATGCAGCGTTTGATTGCACTTCATAATGCCATGTTGTCCATACTGTATTAAAAAAATCATACTGCTCTCTCAGTAATGACTCAATTTTTAAAGTTTGTATTTGGTGATCGTAACATGTGAATGTGGCTACGTCTTGTAGAAACATCGCACTTTTAAAGGATGGAAACAGAACAAATATGGGACTTCAAAATTTAAGGAAGGCATATGAGGAACAGTAGCCGTTGTCCACAAAGGAAAAGGTTTTACAATAGAAACAAATACAAATATAAATAAATAAACAATTTCACTGAAAATAAAAAGCCCTTATAACCAAAGAATATAATATAATTCTGACATGCATACATCCAATTATTTCCCACCCCAACACACAGAAAGCTTAAGCCAATTAGCCTACTTATAACATGACATACAGTAATTCCAATTAGCTGACTTCTGACATGAGCTAATTGGCTTGGATCTAGCAGAAATGGGCTAACACGCTGCCAGACATGCTAATAACGCTGCCATCTGTTTACCCACTATGTCTTTTTAAATGCTGACACACATACACACACAATGTCAGTTATCCACTCACTTTGTTGGTGCGAGGGTTTAGCATGAGGGGCTTGCCCTTCTCTTTGGTGTGTGCCCATCTGCAAACAGAGACACAGGGCCTCAGGGACAAGGTTGTCCTCAACCTGGACAACATGGTCGACAGTCACTGGTCTGGAAGCTCCACTGGTTAGAAGCTGCAGAGGAAACAATATTGACAAAATGAACTATTTTTACCATTTCATTCTTCATTTTCCTGCTTGAAAAAAATACATATGATTTGCAAAAGTTGTCTACAGTAAGCAGCTGTACATGGATGCTGAATATTTCCAGAAGGTGTCCCGGGACAAATAAACCATTGGTTATTATTAAAGTGGGTTCTGGGCTTGAACCTGCTGGCTCCCCTCTCAACCCTAAACAGGATAAGCAGTTACACCTCATGGATGAATGTTGAGTAATTGTGGTGCACGTGACACAACTCCTTAGGGTCATCGGGTTGTTAAGACTTATTGTAAAGTGCACCGCTGCCACCACCTTTGAACATATGACATCATCAGACCGCTATCGTCCCTAAGTATGATATTAAGCTATCAGCAGGGAAGTCTGTCAGCCTACTGACACACACACTTAATCACAGAAGACTCTGAATGTGCTTGGTGTGCATGGACAGTCCCACGCCCAAGGATTACAAATGCTGACAGCAGCGGCTCATCATTAATCTGGATGTGGACAGTGATTTAGTGCGTGATCTGAGAAAAAAAAAGCTTTGAAAGATTGTCTTTATCCTTTTCACAATGAGCTCCACACGAAGACAGAGAACAAGTTAAATCATGGTTACAGATGAAGATGGGAAGACGGGCAGATAACATGCATCACAAGTTAAAAACAAGACTCCAACTAACAACCACACAAATCACATGTGTCATCTGCAGAGCATAACTGTACGAATAAATAATCTCTGGGAGAGAAGGACATAAAACAAGCTCATAAATAAATGCACAAAACTATACCTGGTGTCAGGATTTCCTAAAGTTGTGCCACACCAACAACCATTAGTGCATACTGACTTTACTCGAGGGCCCCTATCCTGCTTCTGGCTGTTGTTGGTGGCCTGAATAATATCGTCATTGTAAGAGTGTTGTCATGCATGTGACTTGTGTTTGTTGTGTGCTGCTGTGTTGTGGTGGATGCAGAAAGAGGCCAGTGTAGACCGTTTGTAAGTTATAGAATATTTAGAGCAGCTTGTGATAATTATTTGTAGCAAACTGTCATCTGACTATGAAACCAGAAAGTAAATGTTGCCTCCCATCAAATTTCAAAGCCAGAAGACTGAAAGAACAACCTTAAAATGCAACTCATAGTAAGACATGGATAAAGCCTATCCTTAGTGGCTGATAAGGGTAGATTGCTCAGGCGTCACCATATAAAATAGAGAGCAAAGCCGACCACAAAAGAAATGTAGCCAGAATAATTTCCCAATCCAACTATTATACACACTTATTCCTGCTCTGATTCTGGTAGTGCTTGCTTCTGCATCCAGGCCAAATATCTTTCGGCCTTCCTTAATGTCCAGACCTGACCCAGAGGAAATGCAACTGCACCTGTCAGCAAGTTATGTGGGGAACAGTCACACGACTGTTATTGCACTCAGTTTCTATTTCAGGTCGTGGCAGTTAAGTGACCGAGACTAGCTGAATGCTAAAAGAAGTGTCTTTAAAATACAAGATACATGAGGAAATGACTGCAGTCAGCTAATCGAAAAAATAAAAAAACAAAAAAACATTGAGGTAAAGAAAGAAACGTTCGATATGAATGATGTCATGGCCTGGAACAGCATGCAGCTGAGCTCAGGTGGCAAAAAAAACAGATTCATGGCCAGTTAATGCAACAAACAGGACTCATCTGTGCTGACAACGTTTTCTTGCCCTCCCCTGTTCCTCATTACACTATTCTTGCTTGTCCACACATATTAACAGACTAACCATCTCCAACAAAAACTACAAGGCCATATGAATGGAA
>CAFUXE010000015.1:980890-993295 GCA_903364295.1 Serranus cabrilla | reverse complement strand
TTTTATGGCAATCCCTGTGTTTAATCACTTTGCATCCAGTTCATAAACTGGAGACCATCTTGCAATGAGATCACACCCAATGTGGCGCCAAATTGGGCCAGGGTCACTGTTTTCAGTCTCTCAAATATAGAGATTTCCTCCTTTTTTCTATTACATAATCGGATTGAACATCTCTAAATTTTGGACAACACAAACAAGCCATTTAAAAACATGATTTGTTAGAAACTGGGCTGGACATGTTTCACTATTTTCTGACACTAAAGACCAAACAATTCATTGACAAAAAACAGCTGGCAGATTAATCTATAATGAAAATAATCATGAGCTGCAGCCCTCGATCCTGCTACAGTAAGGTGTCATCAGGACTACATTTTGCTATGATGACACACATGCAGAATCACAGGGTGAAAACTGTTCATTCTGTCACAGCTAGTCATTACCACGGACCTTAAGAATGTCTAAGAAAAAAAAACATCAGCCTGTACTTGTTGTTAAAGAACAAACTCGCAGGCAGCACTGTGGTCTGATCATGTGCTTCTCTCTTTGACCAAAATATCTGATGAAAGAAATTATAAGCATAGCCAGCTGGCAGGGTCTTGGCTTACGACTAGACATCCAGGAAACATTGCCTAGAAAGCATGCCGGCATCAAAGCCAGGGCCAAAGTGGCAGACTGTATAAGCAGCTACAACAATAAAGAGACATTTTAATGCTCTGTTGATTTCATATTCTCAGGGAAACAGCCTTTATGTGGCCTCTGTGAATTCTAGCCTTTGTGTACAAGAATATTTTCTATTTATCCACACACCTAATGAGGTTGATATTTGATACGCTGGAGATACTGAATCCTTTTTCGTGTAATTTCCTCCCGGACTTTATCAGCATGTCAGCTCTCAGAAATCAAACATAATCAGATTATCTGTAATTACTTGTTTTGTATTTTTTGTGCCTGCCAAGTAGCTGGGTAATTCTGGCATGGGGACCTTAACAAGCCAGCTTATACTACTTTCCACAGCCAGAAGCTGTTCTGGACTTTTTGTAACTGTAACTGTTTGTATGCAAATACTTCATAAAAACAGGCACCTGACCCACCTAGAATTGCGTATAAGACAAATACAGTACAAGCATATCTGACTGGATACACTTTCTAACATCTTTTATGTGTTACTTTTTTGTATATAGCCAAATGAGGCAAGCATGAAACAATCTAGCCAGACTAATGAGTCTTACATGTCGTACTGTGTCTGGAAATATCCCTTAATGTCTGTATTGACATTTGTTAATGTAATTACAACTGTTTTAATTCCGGAAATACGCTACTAACAGAAAGCCAGTGTATGCTTGTATATACAGCAGGCATCCTGACTTAGTCAAACAAGCAATCAATTGCACCCACACCCATGCTTTCATGTTTGAACTTTGTTTGGTCTTAGAAGTGGATTTTACCAGCATCAGGTTACACTGGTATGAAGCAAAAGCAATGGAAACAATATTACAGACTATTAGTATAATATGTAACCTCAAATTGGCAAATAGATAGTAATCATAGTAATTGCACAGCTGGGTGTGACTATTGTGACAGGTATTTTTCTTATTCCTGTGAAACACATACTTGTCCATCTTGTTTCTTTGTTGGTAACAACGTCTGGCCGTTGGATATCAACGCCTACATCTGCAGATATTTTCAAACCCTGACTCTGAATGGCCTTTGAACCTATTCTTTAATTAGAAACTAATATGTTTTATTATAAGTATCCTGCTGTGCGCCATACTAACACGCGCACTGAATGATGTAATAACCACAGGAAGTTCGGGACAGTTAAACCTCTTGTGGCATCAGCTATGTCTTCAGGTTCCCATTGTGCCCTATTAATAACGAATAAAAGGAAAAACACATTTAACCCCTCACTGTTTCTAATTCAATCAAATGTTTTGAGGTGGAAGTGGAGTGAAGCAATGTTACAGCTAAGTGTGAGCATACAACAACCCCGTTTACACAAAAATATCAGATGGGCATGTCAAAAAAACTGAGGCTGCAGGTTTCTACAGTGGCATGCTAACCTTGTTAGGTAGCTTAGCAATCTTAACAACAAACAAAACGCGGCTAACAAGTGCGACAAGCTAGAAAGCTAGCTTAATATAATACGGACCAAGTAGTGAAACGTTAGTTATTTAAAGAACGGTTTCAGCGAACTGGTTAATCACAGAAAAATCCACAGGCCCAATGTGTGTCAAACTAAAACAGAAACGTTACCACAACACTAAACAGATAACCTGATGATCGGCATGCTGTCATTCATTCAGATCCCCTCCTCACTAATTCTTGGCTTTGAAACGGGAAGTTAGTTGACACATAAACGTTCACTTTTAAAAAGAATAACGGCTCGACTTACCTGCTCGTAAATATTATAATACTGCGGTTTCTCCAGATAGGCAGCTTATTGTTTATAAAGCATATTTCTCCTGGAGTTTGCTGTGTAACTGCAGTCGTTTGACCGCTCGGTTTGTCCTTTCACGGTAGCCAGATGCAGCAGAGAGTGGCAGTGGCGAGATTCACTCTGTGTGGAAGCGCCGGCCGCGCAGCCAATCACATGTTGGGATTCCCTCCTTCGTTACCGTAAAGACTACGACAAGCGCAAGATTTTTGGAGCAACGCCTACTGCCGTAGTTACTGTAAAAGATAGTGCCGTAGAAGCAGGTTTTAGAAACAGATTTACTTCCAAGAAGCCTTTAGTCTCAATTAATTTGTCTGGGTTAAAATCAATTATATTGCGTAGAATATTATTGTTATTATAACAAATACTAAACACTATAGGCCTGCTTTAGAATGTGTGTAATGTGTAATGTTGTACAGTTTTGTGCAAAATGTGCAAACATGTTATTAGAGGATGTGAAAAAGGTTAACGTGTTTGCAGGGATAATGGTTTGTGCAGTTGTATTTGTATATAGGTCCATTGTAGCTCTGGCTATAAATGCTGTGGTGCATTGGTCTGTGTATGTATGTGTAATATTTAGAATACGAATAAAAAAAAATACCTTTAAATAACTAATTCCAGCTGTATTTGTTATTGGCATTACAAAACATAATAACAGAAAACACAAAGTCAAATGATAATAGCTTAAGTATTGTTTTATTAATTTTTCAGCAAAAACAGAAACTGCAAAAAGAGATACTATCAATCAATATTGAGCATTTAAAAAACCTCACAGCTTTTCTGAAATGAAAAGCTGAGGCCTCCTTGAAGCGTGAGTACAAAAGAAACGAGAGCCCACAGAAATGTGACTGTCCCAAAAAGTGACATATAGAAAAACAACAGAGTTTAAGCTATTTGAATAGTTGTGAAAGCCATGCAGGAGGGAGAGGACATGTTACATTCAGCAAGCTGGAAGCATTGAGGTGTACTGAGGCACATTTTCTACATTTCTTCACACACTTGAAGTTAACTTAGGCTCAGTAGCCACATGTGTTACAGTATGTTTGTCAGTGATGTTATTGCTGGCTTAGGTTACCTGCAGAGGAAACTTTATAATGCAAAATGTGATCATTAGACTGGTAGAGGTTTAACATGGGGCTCCTTTTAATTAGTTTGACTGCAGCACAGCTTTTATCTGTTTTCTATAAATAGATAAATTGCTCTGGATCAGAACATGATCAGTTTGCACTTAAGTTAGTCCAGCAACCCAGCTCAGATATGATTAACACCTTAGCGGTACATTATTGGTAAAAATCAACATTAACAGTGGTGAAGTTTCAGTTGCTGCTGCGCAAAAAGTTGGGTTTCAGAATGTGCTAGTGACTCTAAATGTGCTTCATGTCTATTGTGGATATAAAAGAACATACCTGGCTTTGCTGTATCATAGGTTGCAATTCTTACATATGGCTCATACTATGTTGTGCAATTGATGATAAGACCAACATTACATGAGCATTAACACCTGTTAAGACAAGACACAGTTGCTGTATTGAGGGGAAGTGGGTAAAATCATTGACCTAAGCTATGATCTCTCACGCTGTCATGATCCTAGTACATTGTGTCAGGATTGTGTGGATTAAGGATTATAATGAATGGAGGGCAAGAGGGTTTAGAAGACTTGTTGCTAACTGACAGGCCAGAATGAGTATCAGATGCTGGACTGAAAGATCTCTAAAGAGACAAATCACGTCTCAATCTGGGTTGTAGCTGTGCTGGCAGTGTGTTTTATGTATCTCAGCATTGGGCCTCTGGCTTTCCCAGTAGGCCAGTTTCCTTGTTCAGTCCACATACTGTATACATGTGGTGCACCCACAGCAGAGTACTACATGTTCAACAGTAAAACCAGGGGTGCTGGATGCCTGTTTATTTTAGGTTACAGAATAACACGGGATGGAATTTCTTTTTGGCAGTTGCTCAACAGAACTGATAAAATGCCATTTCCTTATCCTTCCTATCAACTTTATAACTCAAGGAGTGAAGTGAATGTCAGATGCTCTTGATTGAAAAAGTAAGAGGCACAAGCCTTCATCTTTTAATAACTGACACCTGCCTGTATCTGTTTTGTACCTGCTTTGGTTACATTGGAGGGGAGACATCAGATGCCAGAGTAAATAACATTCTGAGGGTCGACTGTATTCCATGCTGGATAGAAAAGTATTTGAAAATATAAGTTTTGGTTATTTTCTGTTCCATATATAGATATGGTTACTGGGCAGCATTGAGGAGTTTTGAGTACAAATCATTTCCTAGAAAGGTTGTAAAGGATCTACATTCTCCAAAATATAGGCTACTGATGTTTGAATTATAGCTCTCTGAGGCTAACAAGTGAGCAAAATGATGACAGATATCTGGCTGTGCAGCACAGATATAGAAACGTAGTATTTCAGTGTGTACAGCAGATGATGACCTTGTTTGGTGCATCAGGCAGACAAGATATTAAACAATATGCGTCTAAACTAAAGCTGAAAATATTACGATAGAGCATTCCACAATTAAACAAAATACAACTCACTCCAAGTAAACGGAAAATTGTGCTCTAGCATTCAGCAACAAATACTTGAAACACAAGAATATCAGTAACAACAGTCTCTAGAAATATACTATTAAATATGACAGTTTTATACAAGTTTACAAGGCATGTAGCAGTGACGGAGCTCATTAAGTCACTGCGAGTGTTAAAACAGCAACAAATAAAATCGTTATGGGTCACCATGTAGCATTATTTGACTGATTATTTTTCAGTTAATACATTCAGCTCGGAAAAAGCATTTCCAATTGTCGTTATCATTATTTGGTGAACATCACCTTGGAAGACTGTCTGACATTTCGAAAACATTACTGACTGACTGACGCACAGCGAGGGATCTTTTATAGAAACACGAATCTAAAGCAAACTTAAAACAAACCAAGAGATCCCTCTGCAGCGACTGTTATCCAGGACATAACACCCTGGGCAGCTCTTCTTGTGGTCATGTGCAGATGCTGAAGTTGCTATTCAGTCAAGGTTTGACCCATCTTTAACTTGACTAATGATAGCAAACCACGAATACCATATTGATTAGCTGTTAATTTCTAAAATAGAACAAACTCTTGATATCTGCAATTGATAGCATGGTTATTCATATGTAACCAAAATGCTTTTTAACCTCTTATTGCCTGAGAGCACCTCTTGAAAAAGCTGCAGGATTGCCTGTTTCAGTGAGAGTTTTCGTCACAGCGTGTAGCTTGTCATTGCACTAGCAACAAAAATACTGCAAACACTAAGGTCTAATGTTTAAGCAGCATATTCAACCATGGACGCTCCTCACTATGTAAAGCACTATGAGCATCTGGAAGTGCTACCCCTTGTGATGCTATACCGTCGTGAACCTGAAGCTGAAATTCAACATCAAGAGTTGGGCGTCTGTGGTGGTGGAGTCCTGTGCTCCGGAAGCCTCGGCAGCTTCCGGTTAATGTTCGGCTGTTTGCTCTCTTCCCTCCATCCTCCCTCTTTCCCTTTCTTTACGTCTGCTTTCTCCTTATTCTGCCTGCACAGTTTCAGTGCCCGGGATATGAACACGTCCAGGTCGAACAATCGCTCTTTTTGCTTGACAGGAAGTGACTCCATGGAGCCATCGTTTACTTGCTGTGAAATGGAGGAGGTAGAGGAAAGGGGTTGAGATTCCAGGGAAGGAAACAGTGGTGATATGGGAGCAGACACTGTCTGAGGTGGAAGTGGAGAGGTGGGAGATGAGGGGAGAAGTGACGGGGGTGAATTAGAGGAAGACGTGGCAGGCTGAAGTGGGCTCAGTCTGTCTTCATCATATTCATCGGAGGGATGCTGCACAACTTCTGTGTAGTGGAAGATTGGAGTTGGAAGGTCAGTTGGGGAGAGAGGGAGAGGGGGGGACGAGGTGTAGCAGGAGGGTGAGCATCGCTCCAAAGAAGGACTGGGACTGGGCGAGTGCAGGCGAGACTGGGTGCTCTCGACCCAGCGAGAGATCTCCTTGAATAAATCCCCAGTCTCCTCTTCTTTCTCCTCTTCTGCTTCTTCCTCCTTCATCTCTCCCAGGTCCTCCACGCTGCCACCAATAGGCTCAGCAGGCACAGGGAGGCTGTTAGTGTTACGCTTCCAATGAGACAGATCCAGGATCAGCTTAGGCTCGGAGTAGTGCTGAGGCTTACCTTCCCTCCAGGCAATTTTATCCAGATATGAAGGAGAACCAACTTTGTAGTCACAGGAGCGCCCACAGTCCATGTCCCCATATCCCAAACCACAGGCCCGTTCCAGAGAGGAGTGAGAGTTTTCCAGGAAGCGTTCAGCTGAGCTGCTGTGTGAATACTTGCGTGGGTCGACCTGTATAAGATAGATGGGGAGGAGCAGGTGGTGAGGGAGAAAGTGATAAATAGATAAGGAGGAGAAATGAGTTCCAGCTGTATTGTGTGTTGAACGGCTCTAATGTCTGTCGCTAAATATTCTTTACGCTGCATTCTCCTTTCACACGAGATAAGAACAGAGGTCTTCTGGGTCAACTGTTTAAGTGACCCATCCATGCTCCCCAACCACCTCTCTACACAGACTTTGTCTCTCTTTATACTACATCACCTGACTTCGTCCTTTGCGCCCGTCATAATTACTATGGCCACTAGAGGTCATCGTCTAACAACAAACATATTATGAGTCTTAATAAGCTGCTTTCACAGACAATTTACATGGCCATTTTTAATGGTGAGGCCAGTCTGTTCACTTCATTAAGTTAAGATATTTATTAAGTACAAATCCAAAATTATGCAGTAAAATGACAAAGCATATCCAACCTGAGCCTCCTCTAACAGTGTGGCTGAACTGGCCCGGGGGTCTCTCTGCACCTCCTCATCCTCTGTGGTGTCCCCGAGGTCAGAGGTCATGTGGCCAGGGGGCATGCAGCGACACCTTCCGCCGGACTGCTGCCAGGACACGTCTGTTGATAAACTGGTCTCGTACCTGCAGGAAAGGCAGGTAAGTTCATAACAGCTTCACTCAGAAATATAATCTGTATCTCTTGTATCTCATTATGCTTTGCCAGACTTCAGAGTATTTTGTATGAATGTTAATTACACACCTCTCCCAGTGAATGCTGGAGGCCTGACTGTTGCTGTTACTGAGGCTCTGCTCAGTGACGAGGCTGTCCTCCAGTTCGTCCTCGATGCGGAAGGGATGGGATGAGGTGGGCTCATCCTCTGGACACGAGTACTGCTGGAGGAAGGGATGGGACAGTGCTGCTTCAGCTGTCAGCCGATCCATGGGGTTAAAGGTCAAGATACGCTCGAGGAAGTCCACAGCTGAGAGGAGAAGAAGAAGAAGAAGAAGAAGAGATGAGTGAGGGCGGCAGAGGAGGAGAAATAAATGGTAATGTCCATGAATATGTTCTTCTTAAAAGTATCCTCATGCATCTTCCTCTATCAGGGCTGATTACAGTACGTGTTGGACCTCCAAACCTCTACAGCCTACTCTATCATCACTGCCCCGTCACAGCTCAGAGAACAGGCTACGTCTTTTTTACTCCTTACATTTTCCATCACTCCTATTTGTCCCTGTTCTATTTCATACTGTTTGACCTTCCTCTGCTTGCCGCTACTTACCCTGAGCATCCACTTCAGGCAGCAGTTCAGAAAAGGGTTTCTTGACTCTCCATCCATGACTGACATATGAAGGCATCACCTGGGAGAGGATAGGACATTGAAGTTAAAATATGTGCATGATTCTGCTGTATATATCTATTTTAATACATTTCAGGGCACTCCAGTAAATTGCAAACTGCTGCAAACCTGACATGACAATGACACCCTGATCCATCTTTAAAAAGTCAGTTTGCAGACATATAACAAGCAGCAGCCATTGAGGCGTCACCTGTAGCAGGTCCTGTCTGTCCTCTTCTCTCAGCACCGGCACTGTGTGCAGAATCAGCTGCATCTGCTCCAGCTCATGAGCTCCTGGGAGTGGACACCAGCCAATCAGACACAAGCAGAGAAGAGACAGAGGCTCAGTTACATAAGCAGAAAAAAAGTGACCAATTAGAGTCAAACAGGGAAAAACTAGGTGGAGGTGTGAGCTGTCAAGAAATGGTAAAGTGCAATGCAGATAGAAAGAAACACTGCAGTCAGTTATTTTATTTTTTGTATTAAAAAAAACTATGGCTAGAAATAATCGCTCCAAGATCCAAATATTATAACTCCCACTTCAATTTTTATTCCAGTGCTTGAAATCACACAAAATGTCACATCTTGCATCTTCTTTTTTTCCGCCCTCTGATTATTGATCTGTTTAAGAGCAAATCCACCCTGAAGAACAGAAAAGATTGACTTGAATACAGGCATGTTGTTTTTCTGGTCCCACACTGACTGCAAGGTCGCAGTAAGAGCAGCAATTTGTGCTACTGGTATTTTTTGTTTTTATAAGACAACCTTTTGTGTAGCATTACTTTGCAGGTTTAAAAAGTCCCACATCCTTAAAATTGGCAGACATTTTCCAGAATTATGGCAAATCCTAATGCTAATCATCTATAACCCTAAGGCCCCAAACAAGGTTTGTTTGGGGTCGTACCTGTGAGGTACAAGATGCTATGGAGCTTAGAAAAATCTCTAAAGTGACTTTTGGTGTTCAAAACTGATGACTGGAAAACAAATATTTTGAAATCACTGACTGTTGTAACCAGACATGCTACATGCTTGAATTTTCAGCTTAGAACCGAGCTCATAGTACTCATACTACCATATTAATTAGTATGCAGGAATAATATTTAGTATATCCCAATGTATGGAATATCAAATGCAGAATGCTAAAAAAAAATTAAAAAAAATCTACATGCATTTTACATACCTCTGTGGCTATTCTGACCCACAATCCTCTGCACAACAATTATAAGTTCAAAGTTCAAAGTTTTATGTGCAATGTTATGACAACTGCATGCAACAAGAAGTTGCAAGAGCAAAATCATCATCAAGCTAATAGGCACCAGCAGGTGGTGCTATATCAACACACTCACCACTCTAAATAGGCAAGCAGTGGTGGTGTATTTGAGTGCACTGCTCTTCCAGTGGTAAACAATAATACTTATGCCATGGAAACTCTGGCTGTAAAGAGAAGAGCAGATCTAACAGTGGATGTGTGAAATTCTAACAGAGATGAACACCAGGGAACAGATGATGCATTTGAGTTTATGGCACCATCTCTCTTGTGGTTTAGAGGGTTGGTGGAGGTCAAATCAGCCTGTCAGGAGGAACTACATCAGCTTCAGACAGGGAGAATTTCTCTGTCATCATTGTTATTCTGGTCAGGCAAAGAAGTAGCCTGCAGAAAGAGAATAACGTATCTTTGGTGGAGGACAAACTATCCTCTGCTCTCACTTGATGCCACCTTGTAACTCACTCTTTAAGCACCTTTTTAGCATCTCTGCTAGTAAGAACTTTACATGAGGTAACAGAGGACACAAAGTATGTGCTTGAATACACCTGTTTTGCCAGATTATACTGCTGTATTCAATTAGTCAGTCAAAGATATTAATATTCTGTCTTGTTTAGGCTTTAATTGCTAAGATGGTCTGGTGTCACTTTCTCACACTGTGTATACTAATAATGCAGATATTGATGCTGCAAATGTATATTCAACATTTTTTTAAATAAATTATAAAAAAAAAAAAACCAGTTCATAGAAGAAAAAAAAATTCCAAGAAAGGGTGATGGATGGATTTTTAGTGGCAAAATGTTCCTGCTGAATACTAATTATATGATGATATTTTATTATCCCAATAAATAAATGATGAGCAAAATCATTATGATTCTGCAAGACATCAAGGTCATGAGTTTTTTTCTTTTTTTAGTGGATGCTTGTTCTATGACAAGCAGTGGAGGTACCTGCAAACAGCATGCGTCCAGTGAGCATCTCAGCCAGTATGCAGCCAGCGGCCCACATGTCTATGGCCTTGGTGTAGTTGTTAGGGGACAGGAGCAGACGGGGGGAGCAATACCACTTAGTTACCAGACCCTCGGACAGATAGCCCTGGAGACGCAGGTGAGGGTGTGAGTGAGTGGAAAATAGGAGAAGGAGAATTAAAAGACAGAGAAACAGGATGATATGCTGTAGTTACAGTATGTTAGTTATGAGCATGCAACAGGTTTGTTACCAGTTCTTACCATTTAGTGTAGTCTTCATGCACTTGTATGAGGAGTTGCTCATATTAATTACAATCTAGCTGGCAGTTTGTTGGTGATTTGTCGCAGTGGAAGCATTGTGATTTTGGTCATGTCAGCTACAAGAAGGAAATCTGAGTTTGATATTTTACATCAGCTGCATGAGGATAGAAGCTTCGCTGTGGATACGCTCAGCATTCAAAAACATCTCCTGAATCTCTACCTGCAGTCACTGTGTTTCCCCGAGCCTTTGATGCTCTGCTGTTTAACACACATCCTCTCATTAGGGCAGCTCCTACAAGGCTCTCGTCTGCCTCTCACTTTTGTAAATGTTCACCTAGTGAAAAACACTGAGGGTGACGTGCACAGAGATGGGCCACAGGCAAATATATTCACACACAAACCAGATTCATTTCCAGTATGATGAGCAGTTTAAGCCTGTTGCTTTCATTAATGCTCTCGTCTCCTCTTATATCACTCCACCTCTCACTTTCTGTAATCGCTCCACTTTCTGACCTTCAAAATCTCCAAATCCCTGCACTTACTGCAGGATTTCTCTATTCTTCTCATGGCCTCATATCTCCTAGGCCAAACTTTAAACAGCTTAAGGTATTGAAAGTCTATAGACTGGACAACATAATATGCTTATAATTAGACTTACACATTCTTACTCATATTTCTTGGCAGTTAATAGCTAATTTAATTCCAATACTTTGACATTTAA
Organism: Serranus cabrilla; assembly: GCA_903364295.1. NCBI lineage: Eukaryota > Metazoa > Chordata > Actinopteri > Perciformes > Serranidae > Serranus > Serranus cabrilla. The sequence goes on along the minus strand of CAFUXE010000015.1, from coordinate 981,950 downwards.
CTGCTGTGAATTGCTTGATGATGACATACTGTAATAGGGAGACTGCTGATATTTAAAGTTAACTTTCTATATTACTGGCATACTTTTCCCTCACTCTCCTGCCCTTACTGCTCCTCTCCCCTCTTTGGTCATATCTCCCTCTTTATTTGGTGCTTCTCGCAAAATTACTCCATCCAGGCGTTTGCTATATAAACAGCATGGAGTCATCCTTACCCAGAGGAGTTTTCATACTCTAAAGTAGATGTCAGAAATTGCCCTGTGAGCTTTTTTCACATCATTTTATTTATCTGCCACCTCCTGTTAGACCACGATAACATCCACTGAGCAGGACATAGTCACTGTGATGATTATGTTCTGGGTCAGGTTTTATATATTCACTTGACAGCTGAAAAGTGAGTTCCTTCTTTGTAGTTGAGGAAGGTAAAAAAAATAAATATATATATATATTGAATTGTGTCTTGATCAGCAGGTTCAGGACATGACTCAGAGCCTTTACTCATTGTGCACCACCCACGGCAATGTTCCCTGTTAAACGTACATCCCTCCCAGCAGTGTGCCCTCACAGAGAATTCAGCCAGGCCGAAATGTTTTCTCTTTATTTCAAGGGTGAAAAGTGTAAAAAATTTAACATAGCTCACATTAAGACATGTTTTTGTAATGCAAGTTTTAGGTGAATTTAAGAAATCTACAGATACAAATAGAGAAAGAGTAGTAAAATAAACAGCTAAATGTGTATTTTAAATGTAACTGAAGCCATGTTAAGGAAGCAAAATGGCCAAAAATCTCAAACTTGCAGCAGTGCAGGAAGATATTATGTTTCTGCCTGAAGTGTCTCGCCTGTCAGAAATGATCTATGAGTTTTTCGGGCCAGCTTTCATTGGAGTAACATTACTCTCAGTATAAAAGATGTTAAATGAGTTGCCCAGTTTCATAGCACCATTAAGTAGCTGTGAATAAGAAGCTATGACTTTAACTGCAGTTGTACAGCTCTGCTTCTCTTCTTCCCACCTCTCCCCTCATCATCTCCTCTTTTCCCCCGGCATCATTATGCCCTCTCTCT
>CAFUXE010000015.1:942030-958166 GCA_903364295.1 Serranus cabrilla | reverse complement strand
CTTATATTGTACTCAGCAGAAAATCTGCCACAGTGGTTATTCATATTAAAACAGGCTAGTATCTTTGTTTTGCAAATGAACTCTTCATGTCTAATCAGTAACAGGAGATTTGGGTCAGTCTGCTGTTGTTCTGCTGCTTGTCTAACACTGAGAGATTTTCCCCTTCATTATCTGCTGTGATCCCATGTGATGAAGGTCACTCATGGTCTGTCAGATGTGGATCAGGTCTTAGGTCACACCGTTGTCATGACTTTTCCACAAGCTTCAGCAGTGATCTCACCAATCACAAGACTGCACCTATATGAGCCAATTTAGTGCATCCACAGTTCAGACTTGGTTACCATTGGATGTTTTAAAACACATTTGTTATTTCTTTGTGAGGAAAACTATAAAAACTTCCAAGAACAGAAACAACTGTTAAGAAAACATCGACTCTGACATTTTTATCTTATCATCTCTTTTCTTTACTTCCCTTTGCCCTTTGAAAATCCCTTTATCACACTGCAGTCTCTGATAAAAGAAAGCCAGTAGTGTTGTGGGGGGAAAAAGACCAAAAAACAACTGCTGAGTAATAAAAAAAATTAAAAACAATAATAAATAACACATCAGAATCTAAACTGCTAATGAGATTACACTCATAATGTCGTGTAAATCCTGCTTTAATGTGCAGCAGCATATGAAGTTTCCAGTAAATTTCCCTATTTCTGATACATGGGAACTTTGTGGCAAAAAGACTTCTTTTTTCAGTATCACTTCCTGGCGATGACATGTTATAGATCCTGTACGTGTCTTAGTTAGTATATGAGTTATGTGTTTTGTGCGGCCTAACAATCATTCATCATCCACTTCAGCCTCATGACTCACTTCTCTTAATCACTCCATAGTCACGGGATCCCTCTGGGGGAGTTACGCTGCACCCCCCCTTCCCCGCTCACCCCTAATCTTTCCAGAAATTCTGATCTTGTGCCTAAGAAGCAGAACAAAGAGGCTTACACAATGTATAGCACCCATACACGGTGCCACCTCTGAGGAATGTGAGAAACCTCTGAGGCGATGTCTCTTGATCTGTGGGGATGACTTGAGTGGGGCCCTGCACAGCACATGTACTAGGACTGTATCCAGGGGGCACGCATGATTTACAAATGAGGATAGAAAGCGGCTATGACATTCCTGCTCACGTGCTTCTAAACCTTCAGAACAACTTTAGATGTTTGGATTTTAAGCTTAAATCACTAAATTTGATGAGTAAAAAGCCTCTTTATGACACTGTCAGCACCTTCACTTTAGGTTTGTTTTTATTGTTAAGTGATGTTTGACACAATATTACTAAGTTCGCTAGAATTTGAAACTTTGGGATCTTGAGAAGACTAAAATATGCTTTTGTTGGTTTGTACAATTATGATTTTGTAAAGAAACACACAACAACAACAACAACAACATGTGGTTCAGGCAAAGATTAAAATTTTCATTTGATTTGGTTTATTATTGTGGGTTTTTTCAAAATGATTCTCTCCTTTGTCAGAAGTTACTGTGATATAATTTTGTTCAAAATGTGGGATTTCTTACAATGCTGATAAGCAGTGTTTCTTTATATCTACTGAAATGATGATGGTGCTTCTGGTGAAAAATGAAGCAAAGTAACGGCCAAACAATAAGTTAGGGGAAAGCAGGGACATCCCACAGTGTTTGTCGAGTTCTGGGAATCTATCTCAGACTTCCATGTAAGACGGTTGGCCCAAAGAATCAGAGGGTGAATCAAAGAAAGATGGATGCTCACTATTATAATATATCTAGACAAGATAAGGCAGAGTAGACAACTGAGCTGCAGCTGTTTGACTCAACGACAAGTCCAGATGTGTTTGACACAGAGATATATAGGTTTTGTTTCCTACAAAGCACTCTCAAGCTTTGGCAGCACCATAGCACTGTATATAGAGTATGCAGATTATTTTACTTCTTCATCACATTAGGCTAGGTTTTTACTGCGGTGTGAACAACCCAAAATTATATTTTGTGTCAGAATTCTACTGAATTAACAAAAGTAAATCAAAGTTTCATGTTTCAAAATGTGAAAACACCACACTTAAGTGTTTTTAAGCATTTCCAGTAGCCCTGGAAGCCTCTGGAATATGTGGATATATGGAGAAATGTAATCAACCCAAAGCACATTAAAACCATTCAGGGTGAGCGGATCAGAGTCATATAGCTGGTAGAAGTTAGGACAAACCACATGTGAGTTAAATAGAAAGAAAAAGCATCAGACTGGAAAGAACACTGAGAAAGGGGAAGTAAAAAGGTGATGTGGATACTTGAATTAAAGAGATAAACCGTGCCTGTGTTTTCCCTACACAAACACAAACACACACAGGCCAGTTGTCTCTGGCGGTAATCACATTATACAGACATCAGCCACAAACAGGCTCAAAAGTTTACTGGGCCTCTTCGTTACTCACAGAGGCAGAGGAGAGCTGACAGCTGGGGAGGGAATTGACTAACATGAGCCACTAATAAACAAATACAACGTTCACTGTGATAAAAGAAAAAAAGGACACACATACATGAACTCCGGCCAAACTTTGATAATGAGTGAGAATTTCAGCTAAATCCAGTCACTCAGCGTCCTCCTGACCTCATGTGGACCCACATTATTAGGAAATGTTACTCAGAACCTTACAGGAATCATTTGACTGATTTGAAAATAACCCAGGCAGATCTGATGCACATCAGGATACAGTAGAAATGAGGAAGCACAGTGCAATGACAGCATCTGTGCTGGCCAGAAAACTGGGGCAGCTACCAGGATGTTTATCAAGTCAGAACTGATTTGTAGGATGTAAACCTTAAAGCACACAGAAAAATCACAAATAGCTAAAGCTGAAAAAAGACAGAGTTGTTACAAAACGTTTCATTCCTCCTGCCTAGAGAAATCCCTATTCCCTATATCAATTAAAACCTCAGCAGGTAAAGGAATAAAAACCGCGCCTTACCCAGAATATCAAGCTGAGGAAGAGGAGGACGGTCTTGGACGTGAAAATCCCGCAGTCCATGTTGTCTGTTGGAGATGATGAGACTGAAGGAGGACCGTGGAGACGCTGCTGTGCAGTTTTTTATCCGGCAGAGCTGCTTCTGCTGCTGCTTTGGTCACAAGTTTTCTCGGTGTGTCTGCCTGTCTGGCTGCAGTGGCTGTGATCACATGGTCACATGCTTTGGGGAGGAGGGCGATGTTACAGAACCGGTCCTACAGCTCCGCTCCCCCCCTGCTGGGAGGCTGCATCACGTCACGCACCGGAGGGGAAAAACTCAAAAACAACATGAAGACTGTGGTGAGAAAGTACAGCGCAGGTGTTTTATTCTGGTTTGAGCTCTTGGACAAAATGTGAGGTAAACATTTTAAAACTGAGGATACACCTATCTTGATTTAATATGCCTTAGAATCCACTTTAATTTTTATTTTATTTAAATATTCTTTTTATTTTAACATACTAACTTAAAAAAACGGATGATGTAGTTCTGATATACATAGAATAACAACAAAAAACCAATAAAAAAACAAACAAACAACCCGGAAAACAACAATTAAAAAAATAAAGATTACATAATAATAATAATAATAATAATAATAATAATAATAATAATAATACATACCTAAATGGCAGCTTTCACCCCACAGCACCTCAACAGTTCTTCAATATATTGGTTAGTTTTTCCAAAATAAAACTACATCGCCCAGGTTTATTATTATCATTATTATTATTACACCGTTATTATTAATGACACAACAGTCAAGTTACATTGTGATGGGGTTAACTGGATGACAATTCCTCTTCTGATCCTCAGCATTGAACAACAATATGTCTTATGACAGGAGTATTTGATAAAAGTCATAAAAGAGGTCCTACTGAAATGTCCTATATTACCCCATTAAACATCAGCATATCAACATTCATGGTTAATTTTAAAGGTAAGACAGTTTTTAACATACTGACACACTGAACTTGTGCGACCCTGCACTTGTATGGATAAGAAAGAGCTAATAGGCAACATAAAGTCAGTCCTAGCACGACGATCATAAGGTCTACTTATCAACACGTGGAGTAGAGGAAAACAAGACACAGTCAGGCCTAATTAAAACTGTAGACAGACCTTTTAGCATCCTCTCTGTCTTTTTTCTACTTCCTTTCCTAACGACACAAATGAGCCTGTGAGTGGCAGTTGTTTAAACCTTGCCCTGACTGTAGGTGCTCATTAGCTGATCCTGGATCGGTTGGCTGCCTGAGTTTCATAATGCTCATGGCTGAGAAAGCTGACTCACAGCTGCAGCTCGATCCAAAAATGGTTATGTGTGCAGAGCTACTTTGGAAAACAGTGTCAGTAACAAATCTCTCTGGCAGGTCTGTTACATCATGCAGTTAACTGCTTCCCGTCGCTCTTATTCTCTCTTATGAGCAGGCTGAGCACGGTACACAATCGATTTGATTGGCTAAATGTAGAAGCTATTGCCGTAATAACTGGATTAGCTGCGCCCGTGGTCGCGGATAAAAACAACGAGCCGCGAGTGGATTCTCATTGATTTATAAGAAATCAGTCATGGCTTTGGAAATAACAGCCACTACGTCCTGAGATGACATTTGACACAAAATTGAGACGACTGGGAAAATAAACAATTCAATGGAACTAAACAACAACCTAGTTATAGCAGCACTGCTTTCCATAAGGAGGTTTTACCTTTCACCTGCTGAAGTGGGAGACTCAGTTGTAAGCTACTACAGTGGCAGCCAGTGGTGGAAAAAGTATCATGTCCTGCATTCAAAACTTACTGAAGTAAAAGTACAAAGGTACCAGCATCAAAATGTACCAAAAGTATCAACGTAAAAGAACTCATTATGCAGAAAAGACTCAGATTGTTATTTTTATCTAAATATTTTATTGTATTATTATTATTATCGATGCATTTATGTCAGCAGCTTTTTAATTTTCTTAATGTAAGGCTCATTTTTATCAACTTAACTGTTATGAGGTTTATTAAAAAAAAAAGTTTAATCACTTTAAATTGACTATGTTTTATGTTAAATCTCAACCGTAAAAAATAACTAAAGCTAGCAACTAAATGAAGTGGAGTAAAAAGTGCAATATTTTCCTCATAATGTAGTGGAGTAGAAGTACCCAAAACACTACTTAGTAAATGTACTTAGTTACATTCCACCCCTGATGGCAGTGGTAGGGCTTGTGATTTAATCCACTGACACATTTAATTGGTATCAAGGTATCAGCTGACAAAGAGTGTACCCTGTAATCTAAAAGTATTCATCTGCTACATGTTGTGGTCACTTAAAAGTCCTGTAGATGTAGACGAGAGAAACTGAAAACTCCACAAGAACAGTTTCAATAACTCTTTGCTCAAGGAAGTAAAAGCTTTGGTTGAATTGTTGAGACAGAATCTGACCCAAGTTGCATACGGTGTAGTGTTAAAGGCATTAAAAAGTCTAAAAGGGGGTTTTACACTCTGTCAGCTTATTATCTTATTATCAGCTTGTTATCTGATCTTTCTGCATCATTCTCTATATTCCACTTCAGTCCAGTGTTCAGTGGTTTAAGGATATACACTCCTCATCTAAAGAGAAACGTTTAGCTTCAGCAGACATTTTAACTTGATGCTACAACCAGTGTTGGAATGTAACTAAGTACAATTACTCAACTGTCTGCACTTAAGTATGACTTTGAGGTACTTGAGCATTTCCATTTTATGTTCTTTTCTAATTCTACTTCACTACATCTTGAGTCAAATATTCATTACATTTAGCTGACAGCTTTAGTTACTTTTCAGGTCAAGATTCAACAGAAATACTTAGGATACATTTTAAGTGACAACTTTTTTATAACAGTATATTAAGTATTTAAAATTTTACCTTACCATGAGAAAATTAAATGGCTGCTAGCATAAATGCATCAATAATAATAATCCAATAATATATTTGGAATATTTAAAATCTGAATGGGGACATACTACAACAAATACATTTATATTTGATACTTTAAATACATTTTGATGCCAATACTTTTCATTCACAGTGTGGTGTTACTATTTTTACTGAAGTAAGGGATCCGAATACTTTTTTCACCAATAAGTACAAGTGACTAATTACAAGCCATTTAAAGGCACAAGTGCATTTTCATTCAAGCTAATTAACTTTTTTTCACTCTTTTATAATGTGTTCTCTCTCTGTGTATTTGTAACAGGAGGAGGCGCTATCAGTGCACTACAGAAGGCACAGCAACATCTGCCAAACTCCTCCCTCTCACACACACACACACACACACACACAGATGTCTCTCATATTAATAAAAAGGAGGGAGAAACCACAAAAAAGAGGTAGAAATGAATTTCCTATAGTGTAAATAAAGAGCTTTAAAATCAATAGCTGACAAACAGATATTTGGGTCATTTTTAAAGGTCAAGATTGAAAGTTTCCTTCTCCAGCTCAGCAACATGCAAATGCAATTCAAAGTGATTTAAAGGCACAATCCGTGAATTTTAAGGAATAACACATTAATTAATAACAAACTGTCTTTTTTATGTTTTACTGTTATTTGTTCTTCCCATCAATAATGTTTGAAAACACATAAGAAAACAAAAGCGCATTTATAATAACAATACTTTAAATAATCACCAAAAAAATCATAAATTGGTCACTTAAATCATATATTCAATGTGAATACTTGGAACTGGGTCAAAATGGAGTTACTGATGGGGCAAAAATGTAAAACAAGATAAAATTAAAACAAATACATAAAGAACATAGTATAAATCCCACCTTATGTTTTGAATATGGCAAAATTTCATATTTCAAACAGTCCTCAACATTAAACAACCCCACAGGAGTATCTTGTGCTGTTCATTGACTAAAAGCACTATAGACTGATGGCAGGCAGTCAGATAAATAATATACATAATGTTGCCATTTTTTCATTGATTCCTTTGCACTTGATTGAATTCATCTTTTTATATGCACAGGATGTTGCTGTTAAAAGCTCATTATAAAATGTACAGTATAAAGTGGTTGTCAAACCATAAATTATCACTTTACTATGAAATAAACTGGGTTCAAATACACATAATGTGAATGGATCTCTCACTTGTCATTGAAAAAAAGAGGGAAAAAGGTAATAAAGACCCGGGAAATTAATCTTAAATTCGTTTCTCTGGCTGCTCCTCCTCACAGACTGATAACTCTCATTCTGGCTCAAGTCCATCTCCCTCCACTCAGGAGACAAACAGCAGCCTCCAGTTAATACTATAACTACATAAAACATGAGCACATGCAACTTTATGTCCCATTATTTTACTTTTTTCCCCCTCATATTTTCATTACAACTGTCCTACCCTGCCTTCCATATATTTATATTTAGCTGTATTCAATAGGGTGAGAGTGCAAGGCAACTGTGTTTCTTTGGTCATGTTTAAATGAATTTAATTAGCAAAAATAACTGAAATAAAACCACATTTTGGAGCCAGTACATCAAACACATTACTATTTAGGCATATTTAAATAAATAAGTCTGTATTCAGTTGTTTAGAGGGTTTAATCTTGTTAAAATGTTCAAAATTCATGACTGAAATGACACTTTACAACTGCCAGTCTGTAACTACACAGGCATCTTTAATGTATTTTATTAAATGGCTGAATAAAAATACATATATAGATCGTTGAGATTGTGCTGATTCTTATGATGTGATTTTTATATAGATATGCAACGTTTTAAGCAGCATTTGTACAGAATAGGAGAGCTGGAGAAAACACAAACTTGATCAAGTTTGAGATGAGGAGAAGAGGCGCGCTGTGGAGGCGAGGCTCACTCTACACGGTTCTCATCCGGGCTATATCTCACGTGAACCTGACATGAGGACAACAGAGACATCGCTGACCTTCTCACTCATTTGATCTCTGCTATCAGCGCTAACACAATGTCTTCTGCTGCGGCTGCTGTGCCTGCGGCCACTCCGACCAAATCTCCCAAGAGGAGAGCCAAGACTCAGAAGAAGACGGGGCCCACCGTGTCAGACCTGCTCGTGCAGATTGTGGCCACGTCCACGCAGCGCGGCGGCGTGTCCCTGTTTTTCATGAAGAGGGGTTTGAAGGCCGCGAGATACGACGTGGAGAAGAACAAAGCCAGAATCATCATTGCTCTCAAGCGATTAGTGGCTAACAAAGTTCTGATCCAAACCAAGGGCACCGGGGCCTCGGGCTCATTCAAGCTGAACAAGAACCCCCCCACACCTCGGAAGAAGAAGGTGCTGAAGAAGAAGAAGCCGAGGGCGAAAAAGGTCAAGAAGGCCAGCCCCAAAAAAGCAGCCCGAGGTGCCACTCCAGCAGCCAAGAAGTCTCCTAAGAAGAAGAAGAAGACGAAGACGGCAAAGAGTCCTAAGAAAGTAAANNGTCCGAACAAGGCCAAACGCAAGGCCACCAGACCCAGCAGGACCAGGACTGCAGCCAAGAAGTCAACACTCTAATGAACACTAAATGAGTCCGAGCGCCTCTTTGGGAGCGTTTAACGCACGTGTGGACCAAAATGCAACTATTCAAAGGACTTGAGTTGGCTTTACATTTCATAGTTTTTCCAGAACCTGCTGTTTGACTCTTCTTTCTCTTCCAGCATCTGCTGGGGTTTGTAAAGAAATGACCTGCAATTGTAGGTAAATAAAAACATATTTTAATGTAAAGTGTGTTTTGTGATTTAATCTTACTTTTTAAGAATATAAACGGGATAAAGCCTGCAGTATTTTACATATTGTACCTCGGGGCAAGAACACAGTCTGTTGTAAATAATTTTTTTATTGAACTTTATGCACTTGATTGAGAGTTGTCACGTGTCACTGTCTCAGAAATATAGCTATACTGTTGGTGAGTGTACTTTCTCTGTCTGTACAGATGTATTTATGTCTCAAAATGATAAATGAGTGTCCACTATATAAATGTGCTACACACTACTGAATGTATATCACATAGGACGCGCTGAGTGAGCAAGGGAAAGGGTTTCAGACGCAGCGTTAATTCACAGTGACGCAGAGGAGCGCGCGTAACGTTTTGATGGGGCGCTTTTACGCACCATTACGCACGGGGATCAGAGCTTCCAGCTCGGTGCATTCACACATCTTGTAACACGATAAGTGTCTGTTGCGTGGCGGACACACACAGCTGTTATGGTCTGACTTGATCGTAAATAAAACGTGATTATACATCTGCACTGAATCTGCCATACAACACAGGGTTTTTTATTTATTTTTTACAGTTCAATAAATAAGCAACATGGATTCGAAACCCTGCCCCACAAGGTGTAAAGCTTTTGTTTTTGCCATATAGACGTGAAGATTGAGTTGTGGGTGGGATGGCTGGTCATAATGACAGCAGCTGGGTACTGTCACCAGCTGCTCGCCAAAGGCAGCTAATCAGGCCTGACGGGCGTGACGCGCCGTGTTCGTTGGAGTTCCCCTTATCTCCAGCCGAAAAAAACACACATGCCAGGGTTTCGTCGCGGGTGGAGTAATGATTCTGCCCAGCTAACAATTAACATCCAAAGATTGTGGTGGAATTATGGCAGCAGTGATAACTTGGATTACTTTAAGTGAGTTTGGTATGAGAAAGATGACATAGAGGATCTGAGTCCTATAAGAAGTTAGGGAAAAAAACTTGACAAAAGCTATGATTTGACACAACTATAATATACTATATATCAAAGTGGTGGGGTGAACCTTTAAAGTGAAGGTATTTTATACGTGTTGCCTCGCACAGCTGTAAGCTTCCTCAGCTGTCTGGTTACCTGCTGCCACCTACTGGCCAGATTCAGTAATACATGAATCTGCTGAGAGGCAGCAACAGTACTTGTGTGCAAACTGAATTTGGCGTTTCCGATAAAACTAGAAATAGCATCAGGATGTAATGAGATATTTAACATAGCAGCGAACACATGAAAATTACGATTTGAGAATAGAAAATATAAATATTTACAAATATTTAGTTTGATTACGTATTTATAATATAAATGCAATTAATAATCAATTTAAAAAGTCAGTACTAACAAAGTTAATAAAAAAAAAGTAGAAGCATAAAAGTGTGTAGTTTAATAAAGGTAATTAGTATTGACTTTAAAGTAATAGAACACGTAAACAACTTTTGCAGGAAAATGTATTGTGCTGATTTTAAAAACAGTTATTTTTTTGCACTGGTATTTTTAATTAATATTTATGTATTTTTAGTAACTGAGTCACTTGAAAAATGAAAAACAGCCAAGAATCAGTTTCCAATGAAAGTGTACTTGTATGTGTGCATTTTTGAGTGTTATCACATGTTCTCCTGTGAGGCAAAGAAATGTTTTTTTAGAGTTGGGGTGGGGGCCGGTGAGATAAGTGTGAACCTTACTGACTTCAGCCATGTCACATATTAACTCAAAGTAAACAATCAGAAGAAGAAAAAAAAATAAAATTCCTCACACCTGATAAAAGCTAAACATTTTACGTTCCCTCATGTGTACTAAATGTATATATAATTTAGTAACTCTGCAGTTACATGTATTGTATTTACTCATCTTTTGTAGTTTGCCAAATGTTCAAGCTCAGGTTTGATTGTTGAGAGGTGACTCACAGTCGGAAATTCCCCTGACATACACTCATGTGACTGAGAAAACACGTTAAAACACACCACCACTTCCTTTTATAAATAGATCCCGTTTCATGTCATTTTTCTGTTCCCTATTGATAAGAGGAAGTCTGAAAGCAACTTCACCATCACCTTAAAAGTAGACAGAAATATGAAGAACACAGCATTTATCAGAACTGCACCTCTAACCTTTAAGTTTCATTTCCTCAGACACTCTCTCATGTGCAGCGCTGCTCCTGAACCGGAACAAGCACATACTCCAGATGACTGGCAAGTTAAATCAGATCCCTCCAGTGTGTGCACTGCTCTAGTTTACCTGCAAACACTTGACACGTTTTTTTTTGTTTTTTTTTTGCCAAATCCAGTCTGCCAGCCAGTGTTTGTCCTCAGATGGTGATTTAGTTTACTTACAACTCATTTAAGGCAGGATTTCATGGCTTCTGCATACTACCCCTTGTGATAGAGTTCAATTTAAGTGCACTGTGCTTTTATCAAACTAAGGAAGCACTGACAGAGATGACATCTTTAAATCACTTGAACGATTAGTAAACACAAGTTGCTGTATATAAAACACATAAAGGACTTTTATTGTAGGTTTTAGGACTTTAAATATGGCTATAATATACTTTGAAGTTATATTGCTGTCATAGTTTAGGAGTATAAATGTTAAATCCTTTTTTGTCCAACCAAGTTCTGTTTTTCTGTTAATAAGTAGCCTGAAGTATATATATACTTTGGGTAAAAAAGAATGCAGACTTGCAAATGAAAGTAAAACTTCCTCCTCCCCCACCCTTTCTCAAACTAGATTTTCCTGCCTGTCATATGATAAACTGCATAAGAGGAGGAGGAACTTGAGCTGAACCTTATATTCAGCTGTCTTAGCCCTTTCTGACGCAGTCATCATGAAGGCATCAGTGACCCTGCTGGCTCTCTCTCTCCTTCATGCCTGTTCCTCAGTCCCCGTCAGCCGCCCCACCAACTGGCTCAGACAATGCCGAGCCTCCACCAACCTCTCCATCACAGCACTGGAGGTGCTGCCAGGTGGAGGCTGGGACAATCTCAGGAACACGGACATGGGTCGAGTCATGAACCTCAGCTACTTCCAGTGCCAGACCACCGAGGACGGAGCCTACCTCATCCCAGATGAGGTGTTCGTCATCCCCCACAAGGAGACGGGCGTGGAGACCAACTCAGAGATCATCAGCTCCTGGCTGGATCAGAGGAGCTCGACATCCAGCTCCATAAATGCAGAAATTTCCTTTCTCAGCTTGCTGAATGGCAAATTTTCTTCAGAGAACCAGAGGATGAAAACCCATCAGGTCAAAGAATCTTCAACTACAGCCAGAGTGCAGGTACGTTTTTTTTATGGCTCTATACTTCCCATAGTTTGGAGGAATAACATTAAAGGCACTTTTAGTTGGAGCTGCAGTAGTGTATAAAAAGCTAAAATAATTTCACAAATATTTTGTTAATGTATTAAAAATACTTCTCTACCGTACTCATAAATTTGGATGATAAAAATGTGAAGTGTCCTTATCTTTATTACGTTGTTGATAAGGACCACACCATATAAACATAAATGTCAAAATCTGTGACGCATTATACAGAGATATAACCATGGGCAATTCTTTCTGGTCCGAGGGCAGCTAAACAATAATACAAACAGCGAACACTTTGTGAATCTAAAATCATCTCTCTATTTACAGGTCATTTTTGCATTAAAAAAAAACAATTCTGTGATTGTGCCAGTATGAGCAAGAAGGACACTTTTTAGTTCCTGGACAGATGTTACAGATGTCACCTTAAATGCAAATAAATAAAGGAATAGATCATTACTAAGCTGAAATAAAAATAAACTAACTATGATATTTATTCTTTTTCCCTAAAGATTCGTAACTTCCTCTACACAGTTAAGGCGTATCCGGACTTCACTCTGGACACACGCTTTGCTCAACAAGCCAAAGAGATCGCCGATGCAATCGAAAACAACCAAACAAGGAACGCCAACTATCTCTCAGAGAAGATGGTGCTGGACTATGGAACCCACGTCATCACGAGTGTCGACGCTGGGGCCTCTTTGATGCAGGAGGACTACCTCAGCTCTTCATATGTGACAGATAATGTGTCACAAAGTTCCTCTATCACAGCACAGGCAGGCCTAAACTTCTTTGACAAACTTAAGTTTGACATAAGCAGTCAAAATACCCAACAGAGCTCATCACAGCAAACGTATCAGTCCAACATTAAGTACTCTCTTATTCAGAGCCACGGAGGCGGCACACCCTTCTATCCTGGCATCACTCTGCAGAAGTGGCAGGAAAATATTCGGAACAACCTGGTTGCTATTGACCGGTCTGGCTTCCCCCTACACTACTTCATAAACACCAACACCTTCCCTGATCTGCCACAGCCGACAATCGGCAAAGTGGCACTTGCGGTGAGTCAGGCCGCCGAGCGTTACTACAAGGTCAACACGCGGCCTGGATGTGTCGACGTCAGCTCCAAGAACTTCAACTTCCAAGCCAACGTTGACGATGCATCCTGTGAAGGCCCCGCCACAAACCTCAGTTTTGGTGGCGTCTACCAAGAGTGTGTTCCTCTCAGCTCGGATGCTGGACCGCTATGCGACAGCCTGGCCCAGAAAAACCCTGACACAGGAGACTTCTCGTGCCGGTCGCCTTACGCTGCCACTTTACTGAGATCAGAAGTGAGACAGCAGGGTTATACAACCTACGACTGCTATGACCAGCGCTACCGGTGTGGATTTTTGGGCCTATCACATTGCCATCGCCAAGTGTGTCAGGACAACTACCACGTTCGCTCTGCTCGCATCAACACCAACTGGTGCTCCATAAACGGACAGGCCCCAGAAAACTCAGGGTTTCTGTTTGGAGGCATATACAGCCCCTCTCTCCTGAACCCCCTCACCAATGCCAAAAGATGCCCCGCAAACTTCATTCCCCTAAAGTTCCTCTCAGATGGCCAAGTGATCTGTGTGAGTAACGACTATGAAACTGGCAGCAAATACTCAGTACCATTCGGAGGCCTCTTCAGTTGTGATTCAAGCAACCCCTTGGCAAGGAATCAACGTCGCTGCCCGCCTAAGTTCAGTCAGCACCTCGCTACAGTGAGCGACGGCTGTGAAATCCTTTATTGTGTTCAGTCAGGGCTGTTCACAGGTGGCCAGCTGCTTCCGATCCGTCTGCCTCCTTTCACTAAACCTCCGCTTGTCAGCATGCAGGCCACAAACACGGTCATGGTGATGACTGAAGGAGATAAGAGCTGGGTCAGAGTGGGGCAGACGAAGGCGTGGAAAGTGGCCAAACCAGAGGAAATCAAGCAGATTGTACAGAAGCTTAACCCACAACTGAATCAGATGTCTGGTGGAGAAAAGGCAGGGGTAGCCTTTGGGGTGATGGGTGTGATGGCGCTGGTGATAGTGGCAGTAGTTCTGGTGAGGAGGAGGAGGAGGCTGTCCGGGTTTGGGACAGCTAGAGGCTATGAGGAAATACGTGGAGAGGTTGAGCGTCATGAAGGAGGAGAGGGGGAAGCACAACAACAAGAAGCTTAGAGGCTTGGCACCCCAAGGTGGAGCTTTAACTAGGGAGACAGATCTTGTTTTTAACTTCCTTGTTGATTCTCACCTCTGAAACCGCTGTCATGCATTTTACAGGAGTGGAATTTTTAGAAGAACTCCTGGTTTGAATCAGATAGACTTTGCAGTACTTATTCTTCTGCTATGAAACCATTTAGCACATAACCACATGTCAGCATCTGCTATGTAAAGTAAATGTAATACTTTTAGCAATTCAATTTAAGCTGTTGCATAGCATGTGTCAACTGTAATTTGCACTTTAAAACTTTGTTAGATCTAAGAAACATGTTACTTTAGAGCCAATCACCTAATGGCACAAAGCACAAATGCTGTAGAGAGATGAGCAAATACTGCCCTCATGAGGCCAAGATGAAATAATGTCATGTAGCATATAAACATATCATCCCACTTAAGCAAGTGTATGCCTTGTACCCTGTGTTTACCTTGTATACCATTCACAAAACATGCATTTTATATCTATATTTTATTTTTTAATTGCAGATGATTGCTTAACATCTTAATTTTTCAATATATGAATAAATGAAGCAGTGATTAATGATTTATTATGTTTTGTACTTTACCTTTTGTACCATGCTACTAAAATTGACACAATTTATACATATGTCAATTAAACTGTCCTGCACTGCAACTTCTGATTAAAGTTGTTTAAAACTATTTCATGGATCCATGTCTTCATTTTTGTGTTCTGTTCATGCAGCGTATTTCCCTGTTAATGTAAAACTTTAACATCCTAAATTCTCTAAAAGTGCCATGGTCAGTAATAACTGTGGATGCCTTTATAATGGGAAATATGTATTATGAATAATTCAGATTATGAAATTATATTTAGGATCCACATGCTCTGATTCCACTGAAGTATGGAAAATACATTTATTAAATATAACGATTTACCATAAGCCTTTTATTACTGTTTATCCGTATCCTTTATTATTTTTGTAGTGAATATCAATACATTGTCTGATTGGACAGATATAGATACAGATATAATTCAAATATAAATACATAAATCGTCAAAGTTCATTTTTGTTGTTGTTGTTGTGAACAGTGATAGCAATAGTGATCTCTGTATATATACCTGCTTCATCTTAGCCGTTCTTACCCTCAGGTGTGCACAAACTACAGGCTATGTTTTTGGTATTGGCAGTTACAAGCAGATAATAATGAGTTATCCCATCAGCGGAACACAATCTATATTGTGCATTTAATTAGTCTTTGACAGATCTGTTTGATGAGTATGCATCTTTTTAATCTAACAAAGAGAATTACTTCCTTGAGCTAAATCCAAACATGTCATGCGTTGCAAAATTCAATGTCAAAGTTGAAGTATGTATACATTAGTCTGTAAACGTGGCACATAAGCACATATTGATTCTCAAAATAAGCAACGCTGAATGAAACCTTTTGCACGGAACGCAGAGAAACACTTATCTTCCCTGACCTACACAGAAACCACTGACATTCCTCCCACATCCAAAAATACACAATGGCAAAGCTGACTCCATGTTGTTAGTGAGGTTATCAGCACACAGACAGGCCGGTTCAGACATTACACACACAGAAACACACACTGTCACTCCAATAGACAGACACACATGCACTGTACACTCACATGCACATGCATACACAGTACACATAGCCATTTCCCGTAAAGACGACTCACACTAATGTGAATCTTTTCTCTCGTGACTATACAAGAAGCTCCCTCCCCCACACATGCACATGCACACACACATATGCACAGCTGTGAGGGATTCATAGAGCTGGGTCATGAACATGAAAACAAACCCACTCATGCTGAGGAAATTGTTAAGGCCTGAGAGACAGACAGACTCACAGCCCTGCAGCAGGGGAACTCCCTTCTTGGTCTT
>CAFUXE010000015.1:921880-941486 GCA_903364295.1 Serranus cabrilla | reverse complement strand
GCGTCGAACTGGGGCGTACGTCATCAATGTCAAAGCTCACCTGGCTGACAACCGCACCTGCACGCTGTGTCCAAACCGCTTCCAAGGAGGACAGGTGAAAAAAAATCTTTCCATAGTGTTTTCACTCAATTCCATCCAAACCACCGCTCCTCTGTTTTGCTCCTCCCTCCCTTGTGTTTTTTCCTCCACACTTCCTTTAAACATTTTCTTCCTCCACCTGCATCCCACTCAACATCCTGCTTTCTCTCTGCTGCTCAGATTCAGAGGCTCCCAGCTGCAGTGCTGGACTGGCGTCCCTTCAGCCGCTGTAGTAAGCAGCTTTCGAGCGCCCTCCACCACTCAGTGGACTCCCTGCTGCGCAGCTCCAGCTCCCTGGTGAACAACAACTGGGGCCTGGGCTTGAGTTTAGAAAACATTGGCAACGGAGTGCTGGGAGGAAGTCGCTCAGACTTGGCAAAGTTTGCTCGTTCGCAGCACAGTGTGGACAAAGCCACTTTCGCCATCCATGAAATCAGCTGCACCTACTACAGGTACAGAGTGCTTGGTAAAAATGATTTTTAATTATGTGTAATTTGTGAAACGGAATAGTGGAATTATTAAATTAACTAGACTAACAAGTTGTCAGCATGTATGATTATAGTGGGACATGTGAGGAATTCTGATTTTGCTACATTCGGATATTAAATGGATATCGGATATTATTGTGGATACATTAGTTACTTCACAACACATAAATGCAATATTAATTTAATGTGATTGACATTTATTATTTGAATAATTCCTATTTGCAGATACTAGATCATATTTTGTTTCTGACATCAGCTGCACTTAAACAAAGCAAAGCATGTGTAGAAAGTGGTGAAGGGTAGAAGTACATTTACCCAAGTACTGTAGTTTACTATTTTGAAATGGGAAATGTACTTATTACTAAAACAAATTTATACGACAACTTTAGTTGCTTTTAAGATTGATTTTAAGAAAATTAGCTCCACCTCTACCAGCAACATTAAAGTGAACACATTGATGCATCAATAATTATCATCCAATAATATCACAGATATTATTCTGTACTTATACTTAAGTCTGATTTTGTAGAAGTGAAAAAAATACTTTCAACTGTAAGAGTATTTTTACACTGTAGTATTGCTACCTTTACTTAAGTAAATATCTGTGTACTTCTTCAACCACTGAATATAGTTCACGACTTAAAATACAATTAACTTCTAAAGATAACTTAGAGGACAGCTTGCAAATAATCAGTAGGTTGTGAGAAAAACAGACTTTGAAAGAGTATAATTTCAGAAAAAGGTTTGAAATAAATTTAGAAGTAACTGGTGCACCACAGGCTTTATGGGGGCCTTATGGTGACCTCAGCTCTTAATTGTTTATAAAACAAGAGTGAAGATTATATACTCGTTGTGTTATGATTAAACTCCACATGCCTTTTGTTTTTTCAGCTACAGGCTGGCTGACCATCCACAGCTGAGCGCAGAGTTCACCAAGCATCTGAAGAGACTCCCACAGAGCTTAAACACGAGCCAGGACAAAGCCCTGTACAGACGGCTCATAGACACCTATGGAACACACTACATACACCAGGTCAGGGGGTGACGGTGCAACATGTAACATAATGACGAAGGCGGGAAGATGAATCTTGTTACTGATAAGTTTTCATTCGCGGTGTGTCCTATAGGTGCAGCTTGGTGGTAAGGTGAGGCGAATCACGGCCTTCAGGACCTGCCTGGCCACACTGAAGGGTTTCTCCGAGTCCGACATCAAAAACTGCCTGAATGTTGAGCTCCGGATGGCTCTCGGTTTCCTCCCTGGCAATGCCTCCTTCTCCAACAAGTGCGACAACCTCCTGAAGGGGAACATGAGCATGGGCTTCTACCAAGGCTTCATGACCCATAAGATTGAGGTCATCGGAGGGGAGAGGTACTTCCCCGACATCCTCTACCACGACGACCCATCTGAAGCGTACCACAGCTGGATGAGCAGCCTCCACGACAACCCTGACGTGGTTTCTTACGCCATCTTCCCTCTGCATCATCTGGTGGAGGACTCACAGATCAGTGCTAATCTGAGAAGCACGATCACAGACTACATCAAAGATAACCAGCTGCAGGAGGACCGGCTCGGTTTAAAGAACTGCTCCCCGACTTCCAACCTGGACCACAACTGCTGTCCCCTACGTGCAGGCAGAGGAAATCTCAGACTGGAGATCCACAGAGCTGCTGGTCTGAGGGCGGACACTTTCACAAAAACAGACGCCTACGTGAAGATCTTCTACAACGGCATATACGAGGAGACCGAGACGGTGATGGACAACAACGACCCAGTGTGGAACGTGACTTATGACTTTGGATCGGTGGAACTGGGTCAGGACCTGAGGTTTGAAGTCTGGGACAGAGATGTTCTTTACAATGACGTGGCGGGTAGATGCGTCGTCTTCCCTGAGCGAGGAACTCACTCTCTAAGCTGTCAGCTGAAAAAGGGAGTTCTGTATTTCACCTACAGCATCAAATGTGATTCTCACCTAACAGGCTTCAGGTGTGGACGATACTCCCCCAATGCAGAGTAGATTATTACATTACAGTAGCATTAATGTAGATATTAGCAGTTTCTTCATACATAATATTAAATTTTATAGCTTCAGACTTGATTTTCCTTGCATTTTAAACAGGAAACAGACTTTATAGTATAGCATTCATCCTTAAAATAAATAGTTGTCTCTATGTCAATATTTCCGTATTAACTAACCAAAGTCCTCGGACATGTAAAAAAATAAAGTGATATGGATTTTGTTGTGTCACCTTGAGTTGTCTAATTGTAAATCTGATGCAATGATATATAGTGATCATGCATTGATAACCACAAGAGCAACACACAATCGCTATTTGTATAAACATGCATATTTCTTTGAAGAGGCAGATGACGTGCTCATGTGCCATATAGTGTAACAAAAGCAACACACAAAAAAAACTCAACTTTTATGCCCCTGTCCACATAAAGGAGCAAAATTATGGCCCATTGCAGAACAATTGGATTATGTCCAATTCATTGACATGTACTGATACCAACACTGAAATTGGAATTCCTGTTTAGGTTTTGGCCAATTTGTTGCTGCATTTAAAAGCATTTTAATTCATTCATTGTCATAACTGAATATTTCTTTAGTTGTTGGTGCACAATTTATAAATACTTATTACATTTAGTTGGAAATAGGCCAGAGAGAAAAGTTTAAATGAAGCCAAACCTGATGTTGCCTTATACACAAATTAATTTCACACAGTGAGGCGTTCAGCTTCTAGAATTAAAAACTGGTATTGGATCGGGGTTGTTTATCAGCTGATAACCGTATCAGGACTGAAAAAAACAAAAAAACATTTTCCAGTCCCTAGATCTTATGTCATAAGGTCCAGGGAACTTTTGCATTTCCACATTTATATTTCTAAATTGTTTTGATTGTAGTACTCCTGTTTAAAATTACATCTCAAAAAGGGGCAATATTTGCTACACAAAGATAAAGAGAATGCTGAATGGCTGTAGGCATGACCATACATATTTTTATACCAATTTTTATTATTCAGTTTAAACAGTAACTTTAAAAACATACAAATGACTTAGTAAAAGCTTTTACACTTACACTTTAACACTTACAACACATTAGCCACTTAGACATGAATGCAGCAGCTGCTTCCTTAAACCATCTTCTCTGTGGCGCTTAGCTCAAGATATTTAAAGGAGTAGAAACAGCAAAGAAACCAACTCAAGCACCATTCTCATTAAAGACATTCCAATTCATATTTTTGTTTTTTCTAGATGTACAAACTAGAAAAACTGGAATATTTGTGTACTAAATGCATCGACTACAGTCACACAACCATGTATCTTCAGTCAAAAAAGATCAGCCTGCCTTTGGCATAAAAACTGACCTAATGTATGACACCAGGATGAAACTTGACACATTACACTTACAGAGAATACAATTTTCCAGATACTTGGCTGACTTTCTGATGATCAGGAATTAAATAAGATCAAATCAATGTGGATAGCAACATCTTCTGTATAGTTGGCTTGTCAGCTGCTGTTAAATGTTGCTTTGGATCTCAGCAGCAATAAGGTTTTTATGTTTTCAACACTTTTTGTAAGAGCTGGCAAGTAAGAGCAAGTAAACGAGGCAAGATGCAACACTGTCAGCTGGAGGAATGGTATAAAAATCTACCATTTCTCATGTTTTTGCACAAGTTACGTATTAGACCTGGGATCCATCAAAGACTGTCAGTAAGCATTATCTTCCTTACCAGCATACAGAACCTTTATCTGAATGCGAATAATATAAGACAGATAGGTTATGCAAACTTAAATGACTCTTTTGTTCAAACAAGTGCTTTACTCAAACACACGGTGCATTGCTGACAGTTTGGTCTGAACTTCTAAACACCACTTTCATTCAAGTTTTTGCAGAGAACCTTTGCGTAACACTTGAAGTGCATAAACTGTAAAAGGCAACCTTTTTCGCCTTTTACACTGATGTCATAGTCAAAGACAAAGCAAAAACTGTGCGCATGTAAAAATAGTGTTTTTAGGCACAGCTACCATGCTACACAGTAAATAGGATATCAGTATTTTTTTTCATGGCAGCATATGGTTGTCAGTAGTTTTCCCGTATAGACACAAATGTGTGTGTTCTTTCAGAACACTCAAGTCTGCCCAGAATCACAGGAATGCCATCAAACATGTGTTTGTACAGTCTCAAGTTTCATGTGTTTGTGTATCACAGTCCCAGTGAGGCTTTGAGCAAAGTTGCCATATCTTCAGGTATGGTCCCCTCACCACCTAAAGAACACATGTTTTTTTTAATTTTGTTTTCATTTGAAAATAACTCATAAGGTTGTGAAAATGCCCATGAAAATAAGTGTTAAACGTAGGCTACTAGTGTGTAATGCGTTTCATACATTTACTGCACTTTGCACTAAATGAACACGGTGTTGATCTGCGTTCTCTGTGAAATACGTACTTTTGATTTTTTGTGAACTGTTGAACAGCTGGAAGTAGCAGAACAGTACTGGATTCTGTTTGTGCTCATTTCTTACTGATGAACTCTTTATCATTGATTTGTTAATATTCTGTGACAGTCCGTCACTTGAGGAGTCAATTTAAATAGATGAATACTCAGTCTTATGTCACAAAAAAATAAGATTGATAGACACAGTAACAGACTACCACGACTTCAAGAAATCATCAGCGATTTTTTGTTGTTTTTTGATTAATTTCATTGTATCGTTTAATTCTAAGAAATGTAAAGATTGTGTGCATGTGATCAACAAATCGTATGTATGTGTGCACATGTCCTTACCTTCAGCAGCAGTCATGTCCTGCTCCAGCTTCAGTTTCTTGTGGCTCAGCTGCAGCATGCAGTCCTCTATGCTGTCCTTACTGATGAGCTTAATCACCTGAACGGTCCTGACACCCACAGAAAGTACATTAGTCACTACACGAAATGAACACATTAAGCAATGTTCTGATAAGGAACTTTTTTACCTCAGGAGGTCCTGGAATTTCCCCAATACTTTTATTATTCTGACATTTTTATTTGATCATAATCTGCCTGCTTACAGTGGAAGTTTTTCTGTCTAGCTGCGAACATAATTAGAGAGAACTCCAATTAAAAGACCTCATCAGGTAAAACTCATCCCATAAGAATATCTGAGACTTACTTGGTCTGGCCCACACGGTGACATCTATCCTCTGCCTGTTTGTCATTGTATGGATTGCAGTCGATGTCATGTAGGATGACAACGTTAGCTGAGGTGAGGTTGATGCCGAGGCCACCGGCACGTGTTGACAACAGGAACACAAATATGTCAGGATCAGTGTTGTACTCATCAATCAACCCAATCCTGCAGGAGAAAGGAACCATTTTAGCCATTTCTGTACATGTCACACAATTGATGTTGCCTTTGAATCTTCCCCAAGTAACTGTTTGAAAAGCAGATATGCTTGAGTCACTGAAGTTTAACCAATATGTCATCACAAACTACACACATGCCGCAGCCCCATTGAAAAGGATGAAGTGTTTTTGGCTTGCTATGGGAGTCTGTGTAACCACTCCTACATAATAATGAAAATATGCTTCATGATCCTGCCTTGTTTGCCATGTACAACACTGACCTGTCGGCTATGGGTGTGGATCCATCCAGTCTGACGTAACGATGCTTAAGATGTCTCAGCAGCACCTCCACAATGTCCAGCATCATGGTGAACTGACTGAATAATACCACTCGGTCCCCCTGTAGGATAGGACAAAAGTTATGCTACATGTTTAGATCTTTACTGCCTGCACTCCTGCATACACAGACATGGATCTGCACATTTCTATTTACTTTATTTTTAAGAGAAGCCAGCAGCTCTTTGAGGTGGTGGAATTTCCCAGAGTCAAGAAGGAGTTCAGTTTCAAGCTGGAATGTCCCGATGGAGGAGTACTGCTGGCATAGACGATGCAGCTCAAAGTCTGACATCACTTCCATGTCCTCCTGGATCAGAGCAGCGTCTGCATCAAAGTGAGTCGGCTCCTGTGGCGGGAGAGAAGAAGAGAGGAGGAAATATATAACAAGAGGAGGTAGAGAAATACCCGAAAATGAAATAGAGGGTTGAGTAAAAGCAGGATGCAATGTTTGTGTAATAAAAACAAATAAAGACTTAATCAATAATTGCAGCTGTGGAGTAAAGTTGGTACTCATAATGTTGGGGTGAATGTGCTCCATGATACAGTTCATCCATATCCTAATACTTTAAGAAGACAAAGTGGTTTGAATGCTCTGTGACAGCAGCCAACTAAGCCTCATCAGGGGAGACTCTTAACAAAAGAACAAACGGGAAAATACAAAGCGGGAGGAGGACTGACCTTGAGCATGAGTTTACTCATGGCTTTGAGCTTTTCTGTGGTGTAGTACTGTCTATGCAGCAGAGGGTGGTTGGCCATTTTCCTCAACTGCATCATCACATTACACATCTCTTGCTCTGCAGAGAAAATGTAAGAGGGAAATTGTTAACCACACATGAATTTCTGTTATTTGCAGGAAAATCACAGTGATGTGCAGCAGGGAGCAGCAATTCAGGCTTACTCTCTCCGTTTGTGGAAGACTTGAGTTTTTTAAAGAGGGTCTGGTAGAGAACCTGCTGCTTGTCACTCATTGGGCAGGACTCAACCTTCTCCTCCTTGGCTGGCAGCTGTTTGAGGACCTGAAAAAAAAATGTTAGAGCATTAGTTATTTACAATACTAAGAGGGTTTGAACTAAAATTACTTGCTATCATTTAGCAGAATACTAAAATAAACAAAAACTGAAAAAAAGCAAAACTGGTCATTTATAACCTGGACTCTATTTTCACACAGCATGTTTGTGTTTAAGTTAATAACAGGGGCAACAAAATGAATGTAGCGTGGCCTCTTTGAATCAGTGACATTGAAAATCTTAAGATAAAACTAACGTTTGTACAGCAAACGTCTTGGCAACTCTCTCATTTATGTTTTTGAGCAAAACATACCTTCAGTTTGCCATGTGTTTTGATGGAGACTCATGAGTCTTCTCTAATTAACAGTATTAATAAAATTTTTCATTTTAACTTTATTACTATAAAAGTTTTTAACACAGTTGGATGCAGGCAAAACCCCTAATCAAAAGGTTTGCTGGTTGTTAGAGCAAAAACTTAAAAGTGTTTAAAAAAAAGAGTTTTAAACTGGGACACAGAGGAAAATTGTTTGTATTACAGATTTTCCAACTGAAGTCACTTACCTCATATGTAGGATTTACATTTTACAACTTTAAATTATCAGCTCACCTCACTCTTGACTCTCCGGAGGATAAAAGGTTTCATGATGAGTTTGGCCTGAGAAATACGATCCCTCTCGAATCGGCTCTGCTCCTCGTGGGATTTCTGACACATAATAAAAAACAATTTGGTCGGTTTGGCCAAACAATAAATAAAAACATTAAAATGTTTCTGTGTTTGTTCTATATCAACATTGAATCAGTTCAGGACAGAAAAAGGAAGACGAAAGGATGGCTTTTCCAAGTGATGAGCATGTAGATGGTATCAAGATAAAATCGATGGAACACACTCACCATAGAAAACATTTTGGAGAGCTGAGTAGTGGAGCTGGAGAACATAGAAGGCATAATGAAGTTCAGGAGAGACATCAGCTCTAAGAGGTTGTTCTGCACAGGAGTTCCTGTCAGCAGCAAGCGATGCTCTGCCTACAGGGAAAGAGAGCGAGAGACATCCCACACGGTTATGAGCACTGATTCTGGATAGAAAAGCAACTCATTCTGATGACGGACATGAAAATACCAGAGAAATAAGGCCATGGTTATGGTTGAAAAATACATTTGAAAATGCCAGTGAACTCACGTTTATAGCCATAAGGTGGCGGTAGCGCAGAGAGTTCATGTTCTTCAGCATGTGACCTTCATCAAAAACGGCATACTTCAGATGTAGCTTACGGAAAAGGCTGCGGTCGGAATCATTTCCAATGGCCATGTTATACCTGAATAACAAAGCAGACAAGCAAAACGGAATAAGTACTCAGTCCTTTTGTGACAAGTTGCTTCAGGGTCTAAGAGGCTCGAGAGTCACTCACACTGAAATCTGTCTAATATAATGCTGTGTGTGTGTGTTTGCTTACGTGGTCACAATGACGTCACAGTCAATGTCTTGATTGAGGAGGTCGTGTCTGAGGTAGCGACGGTCCTCCACAGATCCTGCATGAGATATAGGAGTACACACCGCTCAAAACTATGAAGAGACCTGAATGGGCTTATGTACAGAGTAGTGACAATATTTCAGTGAACCATGAATCGTTTTTTGACTCTAGGGGTCTTTCAAACATAAGAATGAAAAGAGTATTGTTTGGTTTGCATATTCGAAATATTGTTTGGTTTGCATATTCGAAATAAACACTTCAATTCAATTCAGTATAGTGACTTTGTGAAGTAGCATGGCAGCTTCTCCCAGTTAAGATTCCTTCAGTGTAGTTTTAGGGTTGGTAAAAAATGAGCAATAATCTGCATTATGACACTAGAAATAAATGCTGCTTAAAGTATATACCACACTAAGTTAATGACTCTAGTAATAAATGCTGCTTAAAGTTTATACCACGCAAAGTCTGACACACAGATCTAATATGCCACACATACCAACACATACCAGCACACAGATAACCGAGTTTCAAGACACACAGTACTGAGGGCAGAGAAGGGAGTACCCAACACACACACGTTGTTTCAAGAGACACACGCAGATAAACACCCTTACACATATTCAGATATCTACAGGCAAATGTAGCACAAGAAGCACATTGAGAGCTACATCAAGGTAGATCCACGTGAAGATGACCACAGACATGAGACAGAAAAAGCCAATTAAGGACAAGTGTGGTGTTAGTTGTCTTCCTTTGTTGTTTTTTTTAAAAGATATTTTAGTGTGATAAAGTTACATATTATACCATTAAGGCTCCATAATCAATGCCAAGTTTCACAGAAGGAAGACAACACGAGAGATGTAAATGTGAAAAGATGAGAGAGGAGTCGTACCACAATAGACCACCACTTTGAGGCTTGGACACCACATCTTCAGCTCTCTGACCCAGTTATCTACAGGACAGAGAGAATACGGTGAGCATTAAACCACAATTCATGACGGATGATTTTTCAAGAACTTCTTTTACAAAAACAAAGAGTTCCAAGAAGTTCAAGAAACATGCCAATACTGCAGTCATAATACAAAGCAAGGTATCAATGTGTGATATTTGTGGAGATTAGTACCCAGTGTAGAGGCGGGCACAGTGATGAGGTGAGGACCATCTATTCCATTCTGGGACAGCTGGGCCAGAAACGCTATAGCCTGGATAGTTTTCCCCAAACCCTGAGAGACAGAGAGGAAAGAAGAGAGTGAAAGAGAGAGATGAGAGAGTCAGTCAGATATCAAACACAAAGATAAAGAAAGAGCCAGGTGGACAAAGAGAAAAAAGGGTATTTGAACATCTGCGTTTCAGATCCCATACGACCAGTATAAACAAGAAAAATCCTTCATCAGCACTGCAGCTTTACTAAAGCATACAAATCAAAGTTTCACTTCTCTCACCGTCTTGGGGCTAAAACAACAAATTTAACTCTCTGCTGTCTCCCCTGTATTTTCTCATTGTTTATTCACCTGCAGGAAGGCTGCATATCCACACAAAACACTCTTTGATAGCAGCAGAGAAACACTCATCGATGGGTGAACTCAATGAGGGGTAAGCATCTGCTGTCCGGCTCAGCTTATTAAATATCTACATTTCATTTGATTTTGACTTTGTGCTTGTTATCAACACCTCATGAATGTTTTTATTTCACCTTGTCATATCTCAGTGGTCGCCTTACCATTTCATCAGCGAGGATACCACTCAGTTTGTGCTCATTCAGAAGCAGCAGCCACTTTAGACCAATCAGCTGATAGGGCTTCAGCTGGTGCCTGAAAGACAAACAATAAACTGAGAACAAGAACTATAGCCCTCATTTGTTACCACATTCTACCTCCAGTAAGTCCTAATGCATCATCCTTGGATATTTAAATCATCATATTTAAATAATCAGCAGATTCATCATCATTTATAGGTTTAATCATTTTATGATCTATACACTCAT
Organism: Serranus cabrilla; assembly: GCA_903364295.1. Lineage (NCBI taxonomy): Eukaryota > Metazoa > Chordata > Actinopteri > Perciformes > Serranidae > Serranus > Serranus cabrilla. The sequence goes on along the minus strand of CAFUXE010000015.1, from coordinate 930,800 downwards.
TTCAGTCTGTGTTTATGTGCATTTTACTCACTGGCTGTTGAGTAGGCTGGGCTGTTTCATGGACCCTGGGCCCCTCTCCATCACCTGAGTGACCTGTTTGACCATTTTTGAGGAAATGGTCTCACATTTGGACATCAGTCCCAGGACGACCTGCCGCTCTCTGAGGACGACTTTGCAGCCCATCAGCAAGTCCTCTGACAGTCCGTTTTCCTTATGGAAGAGGTCAAGCTGAAGAGGAAACAACATGTTAGAATTCACACAATGTGTCAATATCAAGACAGTAAACATTGACTTATACTGTATCTATAAGTGCACATTTTGATCTCTGAAGTCAATACATGACCTAAAAGTGGATGAACATATCTGACGATCAATTAATTAATGAACAATTCCCACAGCATTAAAAAGTACTGTCCAGCCTGGCAAGGTTTAATACATCTATGATGATGGAAAACACAACTTGAGTGTAGTAGTTTTAAGACCACATTGTGGAAAAAATTTAAAAACCAAACACACATAATATAAGGTGCCAACAACACTTTCATCATTGAGTTTAGTTTGAACAAAGTTATTTCATATTTAACTGCCCTATTTATGAAAACATGACACCCTCTGGTAATTATTATGCACCATTTCTGAAAATATTTACCTTCTGTTGATAGATGTTTGAAAAGTAAGACACAATATGATAAAAGACAGCCTTGGGGTATATATGTCAGGAGTTGAAGAGTTCAGCTATTCAATAGATTGTAAGGAATGTCCTGTCCTTGTAGTCATGCACTCCCTAAGTAAATACAGTGGGAATGAACCTTAACGGGTCACAAAGTCATACACCAGGTGTTTGGTAGGAAGATGTCAGACTCCGACTGAGGTGGTTGTTTGATTATTTGACCATTAATCACTTGTGTAAACTGTTTTATGTGACATGATGAAATCACCTGCTTGATGTTTAATGTCATTTCCTTTAGAAACACACACACACAGATACACATATTGGTTCTCTCACCAGGCTTTGCCAGCTATCAAAGGGCCTCAGTTCCACAATCTTCTGGGCTTTCTTAACAGAGCACCCAGAAATCAGCGACAGCTCATCGATTGTTGCATCCTGGAAGAAACGGAGTATCTGTTTCTTCAGATCTGTCATTCCACCTTTAGTGTCCAGCTCCTCGTCAGAGTCCTCAAACTCTGTGCTAACCGTGTCCTCTTCATCGTCATTTTCTCCCTCAGAACTGACATGTTCGTTTGAGAGACGGGCCTTTTTCTTTCTCTCCGCTGCCTGCTTCTTAGCTATACTGGTGACACTGGCAAATTTAGACAGCATCTGAGCAGTAGAGGAGGAGGAGGATGGCTTATGGGAGGAAGAGGTAGTTGTTTTCTTGATAGAGGAGAAGGAGGATTCTGAGTCAGAACTTTTTTTAAGCCATGTAGACAGAGTGTTACTTCTGTTTTTCGACCTTCCACGGTCCGAGTCTGATTCTTCTTCACTGTCCCTTGTACCGTCTGTATCACCTTTACTGTCCTCCTCCTCCTCCTCCTCTGTTTCACTAATGACCATTTTGTCTTCGTAGTCTTTTTGACCTTTCCTTCTTTTACTGTCTTCGTGATCTTTGTGGCGTCTCAACTTTCTGTGGTCCTTGCTTGACTTGTCTTTGCTCTTGGATTTACTGGATTTCTTTTCTTCTGCGTCAGGTGAGCTGAAACTGGTTTCATCTGACAAAAGAAAAGAAAGAGAAAAAGGATCAGGACATAAAAATACACACATACACGATGCAACTGAAGAGACGCCTAGATTTAGATGATGGCTGTTATGTTTGTACCTGGGTCTGAGAACATCTGAAGAACCTGCAGAGCATCTTCAACATTCCAGTCGTGTTCCTGCAGTACCATCCGCAGCTCCTACAAGACGGACATCAGCAAGAGTCAGAACTGAATCACAAGATCCACCAGAGCTGAGCAGTGTTCGTTTCAATTACGACTTCGACTTCAAACGCTTAATCAAAAAATAAAACAATTGTTTATACTGCATTCTGTTTCATAATGATGCTCTCGTTTTGTTTTGTGTTATAAATACACCACACCTTTTCCAATACAGCGGTGTGCTTTCGCCTGTTTTCACCAAGATATTGACTGGAATACAAATAAAGTTTATCAAAATCTTAAATACATGTTGTGGAAGTGCACTACAAAATATTTGATCAAATTTATTTTGGTCTTAGAATTAATATTGTTATCATCATAAATAATAATCCTCATTAATTTGATTATTATTTTCATATTTATGTAAATGTATATTTTGTATATATATAATTTTTTATACATATTTTTAAATGCTTTATCGGTGAATTATGTTTAAAGTTCAAGAAAAAAAACACGGTTAGAAATGTTGTCTTAAGACTAATAAATTCATGATGTTTCCAAAGTCAATGAGTAATCGCGTTACATAATCAGATTCAAATATTGACCAAAATAATCATGATTATCGTTTTTGCTGTAATCAAGCAACCCTGAGATCCACTGCTTTCAGCAGTAGACAGTAGAATAAAATTGTGCTGTGCAATTATGAAATAACATCATGCAACAAATGCATGTGGCTGAGCGTCCTCACCTCCTTGTCCTGGTCAGGAAACTTTTTCTGCAGTTTTCTGACCATGGCTTCCTGCTTCTCCCAGCTTGGCTCGCCTTCATCATCATCGTCGTCATTGTCATCATCATCGTCGTCATCATCATCATCTTCATCAGAAACCTATTGGTTTGAAAACAAAAAAGCTGAATGCAAAGCTGTGAGGAAACTCTTTACCACCTACTGATATTTGCATTTGACAGTGCAGGGAAAGACAAACTATGATAATTTTTACAATCCTTATGTGGAATGTGCAGTTTGTCTGTTGCATCTGGCCTCATTAAATAATAAGTTGTGTTTCTCTCATCAATATTTACAAACGTAAATCTGGGTTGAGTAAAAAAGAAAATACATCTATTTTTCAAACAGAACTGCTGGCTTGTTGCTCCAAAAAGCTGTTTTTCTGCAGTGTATAGACAGTGCAAACACAAAAGCTGTACTTTTAATTAAAATGTAAGGAAACATGTAATCTTACCGCGGATGACCTTCTCTTCTTGCTTGGGTGAATCTCACCATTTTCCTGAGAACTGCTGGATCCATCCTGCTTTCTCTTCCTGCCTTGGTCTGGGGCTGGGAAGAAAAAAAAGAAACTGCCAGTGTTCACAAAGAAGTCAAATAATTGAGAAAAGAAGCCACCTAAGCTGTGTGTGTGTTTACTGCATATTTGCAATTATGTCTTATATTTCTCCATCTGTGCATCATGTTTAGTAATAACGTTCTGTATCTAGTTTTGAATTTACGTGATTGAGCTAGGAATAAGCATGTGGTGTGGCGTTTAGTGTCAAGTATATACCTTCTTTATCACCAAACTTTAAAAGGCATGCAGCTACAGCCCCTTCCAATGTGCTTGTGCTCTCAACGACCTGAAAATGGAGCAGAACAAGGTGCTTTTAACAGAGAACAGTTTGAGATTAAAATGGCTTGTCTTACAAGCAGTGTCAAAATTATAGCCAGTTGTTACATTAATTCGTAATTCTATCATGATAACACATTTAGCCAAAAGCTGTTGTACGGTAAACTCAGTATAACCAATCAAGAGCTATGTTTGACAGCAAGTAACACAATACAGATCCTGCAGACTGTCTTGGGATGTCCCTGGATTCAAAGTAATGTGATTCATGGTTGCAATGCCTTTACTTGATCTCAACTTACCTCCAGCAGTTCTGATCTTGTCAGCTGAGGAAACATCTCCAGTATTCTGCTCATTTTTTCTTGCATCTCATTGTCCTCGTCATCCGTGTGATATAATGCCCCGTTTTGGGATGATTTTGATGATTTCCCTTTGGGACTCCTATGGAAAACACAACAAGACTGTAAAGCCATATGAATTGGCACTGTTTGGGAAAATATTATTTTAGTTTACACTTACTGGGCCTTCTTAGGTTTGGTCTTTGTTCCAGAGCGAAGCTCATCCTCCTCCAAGTCAATTGTAATCATTTCTTCAAAAACCACTCCTCTGGCATGGGACTTTGGTGGGGCTTTCAACCGAGCTTGAATAAGCAAAATAATAAAAGAAAGAAGTTAACAGATGCAGTCACAGCAGTGTTAGATGCCAGAAAATTTGGGATGCACTTCAATATTTGTTTTAAAAAGTATGAGGTCTTGATCATTTGCAAAGTTGCAGCTACTTTAATGCAACATGTCATGTTCTGCTGATTGCCTCTCATATAGAAGTATGTCTTCATCATGACATTCACATACTGTGACCATAAACGTAATGGGGCTTGAGGATCATGTATTAAGTGCCCTGCTCCTATAAAACACTTCCTTTGACTACAGATAGGTTATTTATTGACATATGAGATTTCATCATAGTATTGTCGTATACAATGAGTGTAATATTTTCTGGTTTTAAACAATACAGAGTAGAAACATTGTTTCAGAGCTTCAATAGCCATTTCTAAAATACCTTCACATGCTGACACACTGCTTTAAAGATGGTGTATTATTTCATATTGTCAGTATTTCCCATCAGCAAAACATGCACCCAGCCTCACCGTAATGATTAAATATGGTTACAGTTCAATGGATACCAGAAAACTATGAGGTGTGTGTTGCCTGGACGTGTATCCCAGTATTACTTAGAGAAACACTCACTCTGACGTGCAGCAAAAGACGTCATGATAAAACCGATGTTACTTAACAACTGCTAACGATAGCATACTTGTCACATCTGGCTAATAGTATCTTAGCTAGCTTCACATCTGGTTACCTGGCTTGTTCTCCTTCTCGGACTCTGGACTTTTCGACCCGCTATCTTGGCTTTTGTTTGTTGTTGTCGTCGATGCTGCCTTCTTGTCAAAACGAAAACGGTCTAAGTTGAACATGTTTAACAGTCCGTTCGTGTCTATGCACGACAGCCCTTTGTCTCTTTGAAGTCAGCAGTATTTTCTCTGTCCTGTCGCATGAAGCACAATATTCCTGTTAGCCAATGAGGCAACCTAGCTAACAACCGTCGTTAGCATAGCATCAGGGGCAGCAGTGCTACGAAGACGGTGGTTTGAAGCCGTGTCTCGCTGTTCCGTTTATACCCGTAACAATTTTACACGGCTCGATAAATGACACACTAATTTAGTATCAAAGACGGTTGTTTAATCCCGAGAGCAATTACGCTACAGCCGGTTTCCCGCGAACTCCAGCGGCCCTGGAGGATGCTATGCCGGCTCCGCTCATTGGTCAGAGGAAGTGGAGGGCGGAAACTCGATGGGGATCCAAGATAATACACTGCAGCGTACTTCCGCTCTTGCTCAAATCATGTATTACAGGCCCAATCATAAAAAGCGATATATTCACTTTTTCATTGTCCACACGGACTCCTATACATCACTTTGCGTCGTCTAATACACGAGTTGTTATGACCTGTAGGTTCACAGTGAAATAAACGGTTCACCGACTAGTGTGAATGAGAAAATGAGGGAAACTATCTTGACAGTCGGCTCAACATCGCTTATGAAACCTGTGATGCAGTGATGTAAGGTAACACATGAGCCGAATATAGCCTGTTAAGCCGAGTTAACCCCTGATGTAACCAGGACCTGATGTTGGAGTAGTGCCACTCATGTATTTGGGGACTTCACTTTAGCTGTGCCCAGTTTATATCGTCTTCCAAGGAGCTGCAACTATAGAATGTAACTCAGTAACTCACTAGATGCCACACTGCGATAAGAACTGACCATTACGTCTCTGGCGAGTTAGAGACTGTCGTACATTCATTGACCAAAAGGGGGCAGCAGATACACACTGTCTGAGATGGGATAAGGGCTATGTGAAGGGGTCTGCCTACAGGTTTTGAATACTGCCCCTCTGGAACTTCTTCAGCTGTGTGTGGGTGTTTTGTGTGCTTTTGTCGACGGTAATTTTGTGAGGATTTTTACTGAGTTGAACAACTATCATTATATACAGCTGTCTGAGGTCCCATACTATTGTGCTAAAAACACGCTCTTATAGAAAACCTAGAGGAGTGGGTCTCTGTATTTCATTGCAAAGTACAGCCTTCTTGATTCAAGAAATGATAAAGACTCATAAAAAAGTTGATTAGAATGGACTACATGAGGACACAAAAGGACCAAATGTGATTATGGTAATAAGGATTAAGAGAAAAACTATGTAGAATCTGAAGTCCGTCCTTCTTTATCTGGAAATGGTCTAATGAGAGCTGTTAGAAGGCTCTACTTAAGTTTAGGTGAAAAACTCAAACCTGATTTAAACAAGAAAACGGCACACTAAGCTGCCAGGGTGTCTTAGCTCTACAGTTATCTAGCCTTAAGAAAAGAATTGTGCATGTTCACCAACAGAATTGCATTGTTAATTCTTTAATGTTAACTGACACAATAATGCATCACTTTCCCCTTGTGCTTGGCATATCATGGTGATATTGTGATATGAGATTAGATATTTTCGTATTATAATAATAATATTGAATATTTTAATATATGGCAAAAGTGCTGTCTTTTCCTGGTTTCAAAGCCTGTATTACAGGAAAGTGATACACTTATCTGAACTTACCAGAGTCATTATGTCCACATTATTGCTGATTATTAAAAAAAATATAAAATTATAAATATTTGATCAAAGCAACATTTGTCAGCCATACAATATTGCTGGAATATCAAGGTATTTGGTTAAAAATATTATGATATTTAACTTTCTACTTATTGCCCAGACCTATTTTCAGGCCATTGTACCTCCTTTCTTCTTCGGTCTTGATGGTCAAAGTCAATGGCAGATACCCCCCTCCCCTGTCTCTTTCTCTCTGTCTCAGTCAGACATACACACACACACACACACACACACACACACCCAGAGCTCGACTGTCCTGTACAATTTGCTCCTCAGTATTATTGACAATTCACAAGATTAAAAAGAAAAAAAAGCACAAAAATAAAAAACAACAGCAACAGTCTCACTTATGGTTTGGTCACCTGAAAATATCAAAATATAATATCAATTTATACACGATACTTAATTTATAACCCGTATTTGCACAAGCCCCCTCTGAGGTCCCACTTTTCACAGACATGTTAACACTTCACCACTAATGTACAAACACCTGTAGACTTTGCTCAGATACAGTGAATATATTATGATGATTAGGTTGGGTCCTCTCATCAGAACACCACAGCGCCATCCTGCCGCCTTACTGTCGCCCCCACCATCGTCATGGAGACCATGTAAGTTAATGCGTGTGTATGTGTGTTCAGTGTGTGTGTGTTTGTGCTCTACCCAGTGCACAATAGGCAGACTGACACAGAGTCTGATAGGGGTCATGACCCCTCACAGCGGGATGCTCAAACCGTGGCTCCTTGCCTTCTCCTGTCCTCCTGGTCAAGGTTTTTGTGTGTGTCTGCGTGTATGTGTGTCTTACATCTGCATTAGGATAGAAGTTTGTTGTTGTTTTTTTTCCTTTGTGTGTTGTAATTTTTTCAGGGTTGCTGCAAATGTGTCTGTTCACTATGTGGGTGTCTCTGTGTGTATGGAAACACACACCCACACACACAGACAAGCAGGCGCATTTGCAACAACACAGAAATATAAATCACCAGGCCGTCCCAACGCTGAGGCAGGTCATTAACACACACACACACCAACACACAGTGATGGATACTGTCAATGTTTTAATGGAAGTTTTGGTCAGATGCGATAACTGAGATTAAATCCTGGAATCATTCACACGACAAAAGGGAAGTGGGTGATAGGAAATTCTGCTGCTTTTGAAAAGTTCTTTTCAATGTGATATCACATGGAATGCATGCAACCACATCAGTATGCACATGCACACACACATACACACACACACACAAGTGCAGACATGTCCAGCGGGTTGGAGCTGAGCGTGCATACTGTGCGAGTACCTCTCATACTATACATACTGTACATGCATGCACATAATATGCAAAAACCTTGCATTTGCATATCCTATATGTCGAATATCTGGGCATAACTTTTTTCATATTAAATATCAAGTGCACATGCATGACTGTGTTTTTAAGGTTGATCCAACCATGATGTCCCAGCAGACTCGTCACAAAGTCTGTCACCACCCAGTCACCATGGCGCCCAACTTGGCCGAGACCCGACGGCGGCAGGGAGCACCTTGTCACCGTGGTAACACGTCTGGGATGTAACCACCCACACCCCCCCAAAAGAAATACACAGAGAGACATACACACAACACCCCATATGAAGGCTCTTTCTAGATAGATAGATAGATAGATAGATAGATAGATAGATAGATGGATAGATAGATAGATAGATAGATAGATAGATAGATAGATAGATAGATAGATAGATAGATAGATAGATAGATAGATATCCATTGCTGCAATTTTACCTGAAACCCTTCTTTCTGGCTCTTGTATGTTTTTCCTCATGTTGGCCTAATAATGCCATAAAAAAAGATCATTAGCATACACAACACGGTTCTGCAGAAGTTCTGTTTTGCTATCAATTCAATACAACACCATGGAGAGATAACACCGTGTTGACCTTATTGAAGTTCCACATACATACCAGCCTGCACTGCTTGACAATACAGATGAATACCAAAATAAGAATCCATAGTACCTATGTAATCACAGTGCTGTGCTGCTAGAGATCATCTGACCTGTTGAAGAGTCTCTGCATGTCTTGCAGCTCCACTGCAAGACTGCTGCTGGTCAGAACATTATCATTACTATGCCAGAGCCACTGCATCCACAGTAGTGTAGCGTGCCTTTTGGGTTAATCCAGTAGACTGAAGATAGATGTGACAATATAAAGCTCATATATAGCTGCAAAGAAAAGTATATAGGTGTAAGCATT
>CAFUXE010000015.1:907092-920767 GCA_903364295.1 Serranus cabrilla | reverse complement strand
TCCCAGCAGACTCGTCACAAAGTCTGTCACCACCCAGTCACCATGGCGCCCAACTTGGCCGAGACCCGACGGCGGCAGGGAGCACCTTGTCACCGTGGTAACACGTCTGGGATGTAACCACCCACACCCCCCGAAAAGAAATACACAGAGAGACATACACACAACACCCCATATGAAGGCTCTTTCTTTAGATAGATAGATAGATAGATAGATAGATAGATAGATAGATAGATAGATAGATAGATAGATAGATAGATAGATAGATAGATATCCATTGCTGCAATTTTACCTGAAACCCTTCTCTCTGGCTCTTGTATGTTTTTCCTCATGTTGGTCTAACAATGCCATAAAAAAAGATCATTAGCATACACAACACGGTTCTGCAGAAGTTCTGTTTTGCTATCAATTCAATACAACACCATGGAGAGATAACACCGTGTTGACCTTATTGAAGTTCCACATACATACCAGCCTGCACTGCTTGACAATACAGATGAATACCAAAATAAGAATCCATAGTACCCATGTAATCACAGTGCTGTGCTGCTAGAGATCATCTGACCTGTTGAAGAGTCTCTGCATGTCTTGCAGCTCCACTACAAGACTGCTGCTGGTCAGAACATTATCATTACTATGCCAGAGCCACTGCATCCACAGTAGTGTAGCGTGCCTTTTGGGTTAATCCAGTAGACTGAAGATAGATGTGACAATATATAGCTCATATATAGCTGCAAAGAAAAATATATAGGTGTAAGCATTTATAAGATATGGAGATATTTGTTTGCTGTGAAAATGTATCTCCATTGCAGTCCATTGTAACAAAGTTAAGCTGACCACATCTGCTGTTCTCTGGAGAGGGAAACCACAACAGTTTTGCCATCCACATTTCAAGCATGTAGAGGTGAGCTTTTGATATTGACAGATATAACATATACATTTTTTTAAGTATCGGTGAAATCCTCTGTCTTAACTCCCCATTTTCCCCCCCATGTACATGCAATGAAACTTCCCAGACTAGTGCATGATCAAGAGGATCAGACTGGCTGAAGGTCTCTTCAACAGAGAGTTGGGGGAATGCAGCAATGTACTGCACATATACAGTAGTTGATAGAAGCACAAACATTGCTGTTGATAGCTCCATCATCTGTATCATGAACACTCTCCCAATATCTGCAGGCAGATAACTTATCAAACACTCATTTGACTTCTTTTGTCCTGCTTTTGTTTAGTCATCACTCATGCAACCTCTCTCTCTCTCTGCAGGCAAAGAGAAACAGCAGCAGGGGAGAATTCCCATGTTGCTGGAGGTGATGCTGCGGAGCAGTCGAGACAACCCACCAATCACAGAGAGACAATGACTGATCCTCCTGGCTGCCTTACAGAACATCACTCAAACTGAGCTTTGTTAGCGCGGCATTCCTCTGTATTGTTCTTCTGTTTGCGCTCCTTCATCAAACAATGCTCATTTCATCTATATCATAAATGTCTTTCATGCGTTCATATCTTGGTGATGGGATCCTCGGCTGCGACTGTGGATGATTATTAATTATTTTTACTATTTACAATCACGGCGGACGAGAAGAAAAAGTTTGGTATAACCGAAAGGTTGCCCTTTGTTATCCATTCTTTTCGATGGCAGCGGAGATCAGAGCCTGCAGTCAACTTTGTTGTGTCTGTCACATTATCACAGTGTTTTAATTAAACAGAAGGAGACGTGCAGAAAGACAGGGGGACAATGACTGATCCCCAGGCTGCCTTACAGAACGTTGTTCAGACTGAGCTGTGTTGGCGCTGCATGCCTTTGCATTGTCCTCCTGTCTACATCTATTTGAATTAAATGATGCCAATTATGTCTCAGTCATTGACACTTAAGATATTATGAGCTATTCGATTCATTATTCTACGATGTAAGTGGTTGGGGGAAAATGTAATTAAGTGTATTCATGCTCAAAATAAGGAGTCAAGATATCTTTACTGCAAAATGACTTTTCACTTAAGTTGCTTCAGTATTTCTGTTTTTTTTTCCAGTTTAGGTTGGCCGTAAGATATAGCTGACAGGCATGCCTTCTCTGGCAACTAAAAAAATATTTATTGAGTGTTTCCAAATCAAAGAACACTCAAGAAATAAATGTTGGAAATCATAATGTAACATTTGCATTTGGATTTAACGGACTAAATATATCTGGATTTACTGACATTTGCTTGGATTATAATATTTGACAGCAGTTTGAGAAACTTTATAATCAGGGTACATAAACATCTTCCATTTTAATAATAATGCAGATGTGCAAAAATCTGCATCTAAGAGATGTGTAGCAAGAGAAGAGAAGAGAAGAGAAGAGAAGAGAAGAGAAGAGAAGAGAAGAGACAGGAAGAGAATGGAAAAACTCGTTAAGCTTTTCTTTTAGCTGGCAGACTAGCTGAGACAACTGTGACTGTGTGTGTTTGTGTGTGTGTGTCCTGTTGTCTCTATTCTGTAAGCTGACAGGGAGGTTGAGACGACTGAGATGGGAATGTCAGCGCAGGATCAGCATCCCTGCTGGTGGACACCAGTTGGGGGTCCGTCTCCTGTGGGACGCCTCTGCATCCAAATGTGTGTGTTTGATAAGGCGTGTGAATGAGTGTGTGTGCGTGCATTTTGACTTATGTGTGTACATCATAAATATGTGCGTGTCTCTGTGAATGTTAGGGGCCAGTGTCTGGGCCTTTTTTTTAGTGGGGGGGATGGGAGGTTAGCGCGGTGACAGCCTCAGCTGTGTTGAATTGTGGGAGAAAAAGAGCTGACGCGACGGGAGTTGATGTCTGACATGACCCCGCTCAGCGGGCGCACCGCGGGGAGCTGGGAGCTGCCGCTGACTGAGTGTGTTTGTGTGTCTGTGTGTGTGTGTGTGAGTGGGAAAGTGAAGGAGAGCGATGGAGTTAGAAAAGTGAGCAGCAAGAAAAGTAAACTGGAATCTTGACAGGATCCAAATGAACTTTTCTTGGCACATTTTTTATTCCAAATCCTGATTTCTGTCTCCCTCACAGCCGCGTCACTCTCTCTGTGAAACACCACCTTGATGGACGTGATACTCTGCTGTGTAATACAATCTTCTCCGGCCTCCTCCGACCTCCTCTGCTTTCCATTTTCTCTCCCTCCATATCATATACCTCTTCTTGACCTTCTCACTCTTTGTTGGTGTCCCTGTGCTCCCTCCTTCCGTCTCTTTCTCTCCTCCTCAGCCTCTCCTGAAGGTGCATTCAGGTTGGTAAAGTGATCTACAGGGTGCAATGCTGCTTGTCCTCGTCATTCTTCCTTCTTTTTACCTCATTTTGCACCTCACCCTTTGCATCATCCCTTTCTTTCCTCCTTCTCTTCCACGTACCCACTCCGACACGCACACACAGCAACACACACACCTACGTCCCTTTCTATTCACTGTCTCTCCACTTTTTGCCATCAGTCTGATAACTGCCCACAAAGCCCCCACTGTCTAGTTTGACCCTCTATTCTTCCCCCATCCCCTCTCTCTCTCCTTCTCCCTCCGTCCTGAAGCAGCCAAGCGTGAGGTAAAAAGGAGGGGCCGTTTATCTTGTGCACACACCCCAACTTGTTTTACCTTCACCCGCCCTCTCTTTCTTCCCATCTAACTTTTTGTTTCCACTCGATTTATGCTGCGATCGCATCCTCTTACTTTTTAAAAAACTTTCTCTCCTCCGCTATCTTTTTCCTCTCGCTTCTTCGTCTAACTTCCCTCTGCTTGGAGAGAGACCATGTCCCTGTGCTCTTACAATGGACGCTGCTGCTGTTAATGTGGGACAATGGGACGGATCTGAAAGGTTAGCCAGCCCTTTGCACTGTTTCCCCATGCACTCTCCTCCCTCCACTGATCCTTCTCTTCGCTCCCAATACCACCTACACCTGCCTTTCTTCTCCACCAAGGCCCTCGATACTTTGATTAAAACAAGGCAGATGTAGCTAACATGATCTTGCAAGAGAGATATCCACATATCATGATACATGTTGCTCACGACAGACATCAGCTAACCAAATGAAAAAAATACCAGTAAGGATGAGAATTTATAGGATTTCAATGATACCAATGGAGTTATCGATTCTGCCAGTTGGGTCCGTATCGAACGCCTTATTGATTCCCAATCAATTTTCTGTGTGGCAAATAAAGTTGTGAGTGTAGAAACACAGTAGACCAACAGTTTGTCAGTCAAGGAAGCCAAGTTTTCCACTGTTCGTCTCCTTCAATTAAACACAGACACTGAGTGCTTATTAAGATGCACTTTTTCAAAATCGACCCTTTCGAGTTTTACCTCAACTCTCAACTCTCTGTTGCAGCCAACTCCCGTATCTGTTATTTTCACAAGAGCTTATTTTTCTGTTTTAATCCAATTAAGGCCCTAATTAATCTATCCCAGGAGTTCACACTAATCCAGCTATTTGTGTACATGTGAAATCAAATTACTTTCTCTCTTGCTCCATGTCCAAGTCTATCCTCGTTCACCCCCCCCTCCCTTTCAGCCTCCGTCCACTCCTGTCAATCAGCACGTCAGTTTGTCTGCCAACCATCACTCTGAAAGTCTGAGTAGTACTAATGGGCCTTGTTAGCCACTTTACTGCCTGCCCCGCGCTCTCGCTCTCCCTCTCTCTCTCTTTCTAAGTATGAATAGAATAACCCTAATGGTGCTTGTTTGCCACTCCACTGCTCTCCCTTATCCTCCCATGGCTTTATCAGGGCTGATCAGTGTACCTGCAGATAAGTCTCTGTGTGAGTGTGCAGTATCCTCTTCCTTGAGCTTTTATCAGTCCTGATCAGTGCACCCGGAGTTCTCTGTTAGGGACCCCGGCTGAGAAGGTCATGTTTTCATTCCCCCCAACTGACTCACTGGCCGATAAGACAATTTGTCAGGTGGAAATCAGAGAGGCCTTTTCTTGGTCGTCTGGGGGAAGACAGATGGAGGAAGGAGATCAAGAGGTGGAGACGGGGGAGAAGTAACCTGAGGTGGTGGAGCAGGTAGAGAGAAAGGTAGAGGTTTTTAATCAGGCAGCAAGCTCCGGGTCTGAGAAGTGAAGCCAATGTGGAAATAGCTTAAACGTGCATTCTTTCTGATGGCCAGCAGGGGGACACTCCACTGTTTGCATAAAAAGCCTGATTGTATAGAAATCTATGAGCAAATGAACGACTTCTCACTTAATTTATTACTTTAGTGAACATAATGAGTTTATGACAAGGTTATGGTCTCAATCACTAATTCCACGACTTCTTCAATACACCATGATGTTGTTCTGGTCATCATGGTCCCATTTAGAGTGAAACAGACTATAAAGCAGGGTATGCTTTAGGACATGGCTATCTTGTGATTGACAAGATACTGAAAACACACTGTGAAAGTTTAGATGAAAACAAGTCAATTGTAACATTTTGGCTGCTTAATAATATCTTGTTAAGTGTTTGGTTGTACAAGAAGACACAAAGTCTTTTCATTTTCAATGATGCACCTGGCTAACCAAGCTAGCTAGCATGCACTGGTATTAGCTGATAGCAGAGTATCCTTCCTGCTCCAGATCTGTGTTGCAGATGTGCTGGTTACAAAAAACCAAGATGGCGACGGCCAAATGCCAAAGCTTCAAAACAGTAGTCCACAAACCAGTAGGTGACATCACTGCCAAGAGGATATATTTATGTTTAAAGCTGAGGTCATGTTTTCCTCTGTCTTTTAAAAGCAAGAACAAAAGTTATTGCTTAACCTTTTGTTTGAAAATACCAACAGCACAAATAAAGCAAAAAATCGAACAAAAACTTTGTGTTGTTTATCCAAGTAGCTTGCATGTTTGCAGTGTAAACAGCAAAATGAATGAAAGCTGTTTTGCTCAATTTCAGTTCAACTTCTGCCATTTTTCATCTCTACTGTAAACGATGCAGCAACTTTTTTACACAACATGTAATTAAAGTGTATTCCTGGATACAGCAGTAAGTGTGTGATGACAGTCTGGCATGTCAAATAGTTTCACTGGAGGTATTCTTCAACCTGTAAAGCACAATATGTAAAGGTAGTATTACTTACCAAAGAGATGAGAACTCTGCAGAACTCTGATCAGGATCTCTTGGCCCCTCTGCAGAATGGTGTTTTCTGCTAGAGGAAGAGAGGAACCATTATTAGACACTATGATGTCTGTCATTGTCATCTCGTCTGCTGCATGGACCAGATGAGATTGTCTGAAGCATTTTAACAAAACAACAAAATCATTATATTATTCCCATGCTTTCTCATGTTTTTCAAGAGAAAGAAAACCAGTACAGCGTGTGGAAAAAAGTGTTACTTTTCGAGAGGTTACTTCTGGACCCTCTCATCAGTATTCACTCCCTCTCCCTCAGGCTTTCCACTCCGGCCCTCACTAATCCAATCACCTCCTCTGCAGACTCACACAAAGCCTCCAATAGTCCAGCCACGGCCCCTTAATCGACATGTTATTGCCCACAATCACATTTACAGCACAGAGGCAAATCTGCACAGATGCGATTGTGTTGGCTGCTAATCCAATAAGACCCCGCTCACTTCTCTTTTACTCGGCATCTTTCATCTTCAAAAACAAGGTGACAGTGTTTTAATTTTCATTCTCGGGTTACTCTCCATCAATTTGGCTCACAGTGTGTGGTGGAGTTTATGGAGCGAGACACATGTAGGTGCTGGTTATTGTACAAGCTTTTATTTCTCCCCTGTGGGAAAATGAAGAGCAGCGTTTTTGGTTTAGATGTGATTAAAATAAGAGCTTTCTGTTATTGTTTATTCACAGAGGCAGTGTCTATTGGATCATACTGGTGAGATTTTTTCGTGCAGGGCGGTTTAGTGCTGATTATTTGGCTTGGATAATTGATGTCGGTCAGTGGGGTCAGTGTACAATAAATGTTTTTCTGGAGCAATGAACCTGCTTCTCTTTTGTGGTGGGAAAGATCCATCCTGTAAGTGAGATAGACACAGACTGACTTAACCAGCCACTGAAACATGGCAGTTTGTTACGCTGTGTTATTGTCTGCCCCCTGCCTCCAGTGGTCTGACAGAAAGGACCCTAGTCAGGAGTGTCCATTGTGTTGCCTGCAGGATTACTTGATCTCCCAGGGGTCTTGCCCCACTCCGTCTCCANNNNCCCCCCCCCCCCACACACAGACAAGCATGAATGTAATATAATTTTAGTACTTTAGATCTCTTTTATGCTGTTAAGGGATACTTCACCGTTAAAATTATTTGTATATCAATTACTGCTCCAAACTTCTTAAGCTGTGATGAAAGACGAATCCGTAAATGGAAAAAAAAATCCTTGATGAATTTAAGTAAATATTCCCACACTTGTCTGCGAAAATTCAGGATGATGGTTTTTGTGGGAAACTTTTAGCAAACATGCACATGTTTGGGAGGTACTTGACTTATGCAACTGATGCTGCAAAAGTTGTGTGAGAGTTTGGAAAGAGATATTTATATAGTTTTGCTGTCATTAAACGCAGCCTCCACTTACTTCAATCCAATTAAGGATTTTCAGTACTTTCACTGTGGAGGCTTGAAGTTTTCTTCAAGAACTCAAAGGGTAAAAATTTTCTCAACTCTACCATAGTACGGTCAGACAGGGATTCCACAAACATGCACTCAAAGTGGTTAGTCAGGTGGCCAATGGAACCTCCTCAGAAGGACTTGGGTGGACCTCTCCACTCTCTGGGGGAAAAATGTGTGTGTGTGTGTGTATTTGTGACCCAACCCCGGGTCTTCGGGTCAGAGTTCCTGACACACACTCACACCCAGCGGGGTGACAAAATAATTAACTCTGACTGTGATTGACAGACAGTTCATCACACTGACACACACACTCACACAAACGGGGGGCATTACTTTCCCATAATCAGCAGCGTAGACAAGACAGATGACCTGTGCACTTCTTTGTGTTTCTCAAAGTTAAAAATAGAGAAAAGCATTTCAAAGATAGTAAATAAATGACTGTAAAATAATCCTAATGATGATGTCAACAGTGTGACATTAAGATAAATATCAAAACTGCAAACAGGACGGTTTAAGGATTTTTAGTCCATATGAGCTGAATTTGTGACAAAAACCACTCGTGGTTTATGATCAGATCTTCACCGTTTTTTTTTTTCTTTTGATGCTTTCCTGACATGACAGAACATTACAGGCATTCACATCATTTAACAATACATATTGTGTCGGCATATGACCATGAGTAAGAGCTTCTATTTTTGGCCTTTGTGTGCTAATCCTTAAAATATCATATTACATAGAAAGCAATGGAATGACTCAAACCCTCATCATCACCCTGTCATACAAATGTCACATGCAGTCACTTACTCATCGGTATTTATTTTCATTCGACTCATTCTTGTGATGTTTTCTTGTCAACGTGTCACATTTAATATCTTTCTTAAGTTCCTGCTACATTCTGTGTTATCCACTTTTAAACGTCAACCAAACTCAACTCTCATGGCATATTTTGATATCATTAATTCTCAATCAGGCTTTCATAAAGCTGCTTCCTTTCGCATCCAGATTATGGCAATGAAATGACATTGTTTAAAATCTAAAGTGGGGAAAGAGCAGAGAAGAGAAAGATATCCGAGAGAGGGAGTATCTTATTCTTGGAGGTACTGCAACACAGACAGCTCTGTTTCAGATAGCATGTTCACCTTTGAAGGGTGCACTTAAAAGTGTGGGTGTGTGTGGGGTGGAGAGGAGGCGGTAAAAGCGGGTCTGGGTGGGTGGATAGGGGGGTAACCTGCGGATTGAAATGGTGTGCCTCCCCCCTGCCCGCCCTCCATCCCCTTGATTCTGAGAGGCCGTTTTTCTCCACGGCCACAAAAGGAGAGGGGTCGGATTGCGCCGGCACATTCACCGGCCCACTTTGTTTTCAAATGGTTTTGTTTAGTTGTGACACTGTAGACACCCAACACCTTCCAAGAATCCGAACTCTTCTGTGGGGGAGTACAGAGGGCAGGTGGGTGGTGTGCAGGCGTGAGGGGTGAGGAGGACTGAGCAGGTAGCGCAGGGGAGGAATGAAGGGGAGCAGAAAGGAGCAAGTTTTGAGGGTTGGAATTTGTTTCATGGGAACTGATGCAGCTACAGCATCATCTCTCTCTCCATGGCTTTCAGAACTGACTCCTTATTGAATAATGTATGTTTTATCTTTGCCACCCCGCCTGCTCGGCTCCTGTGCCCCACCCTGTTCCATACAGCTCTCTCCCCTGCCCTCTCCTCCAGCGCTCCCTCGTGCCCCAAGGCATTCACGCTGTTTAATCTTTTCCACCTCTGAGTGTTTAAGCAGCTTAACACAGCAGGATCTGCACTGCTCAGTCTGCAGTATAGGCTGATGCCTGACAGCTAATACAGGACTAATGCTAGGCTTAGCATCACTTTTACATGGCACTTTATGCCAGTCTATTGATGTGTGTGACGCACTACATGCATAAGCATGTGCATGAATTATACAAATTCACACTCCAACACACACCAACTCATTCTAAACCCATCTCCTCCAAGAAAAACTGTGCTCTTATCAACTTAACCAAAGTGATAAATGACTTTTTTCAGTTGCTTTTTTGAATGGAATCTCTTCCATGGAGGAGGATTTTCCTTTTATATATATATATATATTTGGCGTTTCTATGCTATCAAATAGTCCCATCACAGACGTGATAGGAAAAAAGGTAGAGAGAGATAAAACAAACATTCCCAGCCTCTAGGCCAGGGACCAGGCAACCACTACAAAGGAGCCATTTTTGGCCAAAAAAGCAAGAAAAACAATGGATCTGGAGCTCCAAAGATAAAACTTATAATGAAGTTAACACAGCCTTTTAAAAATAAATTAGGCTTTTAAAATAAAAAAAAAAAGGTCTCAGTGAGCATTCATTGTGTTTTTGTAAATTGCAATGAGGACCCAAATGCAAGTAAGAGTCAGGACACTGAAGCAACCTCTCAATAGATTGGGAATGTACAGCTACCCTATATTAGCTAGGGAGACTCAAGGATAGACAGCGATACTGAAGTTTGGTCAGATTTAGAGGATACAGTGTTGGACTGTGGACATAGGTAGGCTATTACGCACATCTTTTCAGTATATAAGCTAAAAATCTGTATCAAGATCATTAAGAATCACTTAAGGTCTACAGTAAAGATCAATGAATATGAAAATGCTACAAAATAATCATTTTTATTTCTATATAACTTTTTGTCAAGGGACAAGGAGCCATTGGAGAAAGGCTAAAGAGCTGCATGTGGCTCGGAGCAGCAGGTTTCCTGCTCCATGTCCACATGGTCAGGGATGCTGCAGGAGGAACGGGAAGAATAAATGCATTCAGTAAAGTGATAACAAAATATAAAAGTTCTGTTTTTTTAATTCCTCTTGCTTAAATCATGTATCTTCGTTCATATCTATCTATTCAATTTGAACTCTACTCTTACCCTGAAATACTTATTTATTATCTAGGATTAAGGCGTCTGAATGGGTTTTTACCAACAATACTACCACAATTTTTGAAGAACTATGTCTTTTAATGTGCAAATGTTTAACCTGTTAATTATTTATTGGGAAACATCATTCCATATGTAGCGATGCACAGGGACCGCCTTTGTAAATGCTTCTTGACATGCTTGACAAGGCAGCAGTACCTGAGCTCACAGGGGCCATGGAGTCAATTGCTACACATAGGCAGTGCTTTGAAGGGCAGGGGTGCGTGCTGTGCCGGGCTGCAGGTGGCACACACACACACACATACACACAGTCACACATGATCCAATCCGCAACCATACACACCACATCCCAAAGGACGCATGGTGCAGCGGCGGGCTGCAGGTCCGACCTCACCAAACACCATCCGGGCAGGGGCAGCTGAGTTCACCTTTTTTTCCTGCTCTGAAAGGAAGAAAAAAGAGTGGTTGTGGGTGAGTGTGTGTGTGGGTGAGAGAGAATGAAAGCCAGCAAGAAGGGAAAAGAAGTAAAAAGATAGAGAGAGTGTGTGTCTGGGAGAAAAAGAATGGATTAAGAGACACGGAAAGAGAGTAAGGGAAAGACTATCTGCTGCATTAACCTTCCCCTCCACAGTGCCAGTATAGAGTCTTTTCTGCACTCCTCTTTCAGCAGGGAGGACCCAGGGGATGGTAACGCTAAGCCCCACTCCATTCTTCCACCAGAAACTTTGATTTCCTATTAGGTTCCTCCTGATGGGGACTGATGGAGAGAGGAGGGGAGGAGAGGAAGGCAGGGCAGGACGGACACCGAGGGGGAGGGCGGAGGACAGAAAAAAAAGAGTGTTCGGAAAAAAGAAGTGAGAATTAGCCAAAAGCAGAACAAAAAAGGAGGAGAAGAGTAGAAGAAGGCGGCAAAAAACAGAAACAGATGCAGCAAGAGCAGCGAGGAGGAAGAGGGAGAAGAGTAAGGATGAATGGGGAGGGCTGGCCACACATCACATGCTGCATGTCCGCCGTGGGACACTGGCTGTCCCTGTCCCGGGTACCGAGGGCATTGTTTACACTCAGCCCATTTAGTGCTGACCTTTCCTAGCTGGCAGACACACAGACTGAGAGGTAAAAAGGCACACTGAGGAGCAGACAGGCTGGTATGCAGACAAACAGGTGAGAGGATGTAGGGATGCATATAGATAAGAGGAAAACAACTCAAAAAGGCAGAAAAGTAGGAATGTTGTGAAGACTGATAGACAGCAGGTGGGCGAACAAAACACGGAATATCTATCAGACATGCGGACTCACAACCACATGAACAAAGTTAGGAGATTTTCTACAGTCAGTGTTTTGTTGTGACACATAGAGTTGAAGTCTTTTGACCACTCTCAGAGCAGCTCATTTAATAAAATGGAAGAAATAAACATAAACTAGTAAATTTAGTAAATCTCACAATCCTTTTCCAATGTCCCGTCCTCTGAGACCCAGGCCAGTTTGTTCATACTAGAGATGTAAATCTTGGGGTCAGAAATGTATAGTTTGACTTTTTAAAAGAGAAAAATGTTTTCTTAAAACAGCTTGGCAGTGAAGTTAACATTAGCTAAACAGGAGAAAATGGTGCATTTTGGGGGGAATATATTCAGCTGCAGATATGGTGAGCTAGCAAGTATGCTAGCAATAGGACAATATTATGTGGGACTGACTCAAAATAAACTACAGTAGCCATGTTCATCACAGTAAAGGAACATGTCACTCGGTACAACTGTAGCTGCCTGGCACAGAGATATAAGCTATATCCAGATTTGTCTGTATAGACAATACTTGTTAAAATAAATAGGTTATTGTTGGCTTTTTATTGGAATTGTTGTCAATAAGAATAATACAGACTATCACGATACTTATCATTTAAAACCGAGATGCAGTCAAACAGACAACAGAGTGGACAAATAGACAGAAGGTTTGCCATTTCCCCACCCAATGGCAACCTCAATAACCAACAACTTAAATCACAGCGTCCATAGTGACTAATTCCTGAACCACGTCTAGGATTGCACAGAAGCACTGAAAAGGCCCATATTATTATCACAATAGGTGGAACACACATATGTGGCCTGCATTTTATGTCACAGTACATGACCTCCCATGAGGGCAATGCAGGAACAAAACCCTTTGCTATACAAGGAGCACAAGTTCAACCGATC
The DNA here is from genome assembly GCA_903364295.1 of Serranus cabrilla. Classification (NCBI taxonomy): domain Eukaryota; kingdom Metazoa; phylum Chordata; class Actinopteri; order Perciformes; family Serranidae; genus Serranus; species Serranus cabrilla. The sequence goes on along the minus strand of CAFUXE010000015.1, from coordinate 908,120 downwards.
TCTATTGTTGCTTCACATCTCTTACACTTTTTGCGTAGTTGACCCCATTATAAAAAACAAGTATCGAGTTTTTCTGGAAGGCTGCAGGCTGTATGTCTGCTTTAGGTGGACACGTGTCACATCAAGAAACCTTCTTTAGGGGGAAAGATTGACCTGCGAAATGTACAAAATATCAACAGAGTTAAAGCATCAATCTCTGCAAACAATGGATTTTAGAGAATAGAAAAAATCTTTTTTATCTTATTATGATCTGTCAAACTTGCCGATGGTTATAATTCATGAGCCAAAGCACCTTCCAGGACAGGCTCTGTCGATGAATTACTTTCGACAACAACATTTATCTGTGTTTTTATGATAAGTAGTTCACATGTCATGTGTGGGAAAGAGGGATGAGACAGATATTAAAGTTGTTTAGGCGAGACGGAGAGATATGGAGACAGAGACATACAGAGAGAGACAAAAGGGAGCGGCAGAGAGGTAGTCGGAGGGAGAATGATTGATTGATGTGGTCAGTGAGGCGTCACTGATCTCCAGGGGAGCCCCCTCCCTCCAATGAAGAGGATGTGGATTGGCTTTAATGGTGTGAAAACAGGCAGACTGCAGCACTAATCTGGGAGGAGGAGGAAGATAAGGACAACCAAATCAGCTACAAACAAACAAGAGTCAGTGAGCTCGCAAGTTTCTCGTGTTTGCAATGACAATTTCACTAGTGCCTCTGATTATATCATTTATTCTACTCCATGCTTTTATAGTTTAAAGCCTGCATTTGGGATATGGGAAGACATTATTTAATCACAAAAAATAAAAACACTATTATGACGCTAAAACAATATTAATGCCATAAGGGAACATGGTTAACTCTCAAATTAAAAGAGGAATTGGAAACTAAAGAGTCAGCAAAATAAACAGTGAGTGTAACAGGTGGAACATGAGCCGATCTCACAGCCAGGCAAACAGCCATTGTTTATGTGTTTGTGTTACCCTGCAGAGAGGCTTGCTAATCCGTTACAGCAGTAGGAAATGTCTAG
>CAFUXE010000015.1:882602-894265 GCA_903364295.1 Serranus cabrilla | reverse complement strand
AAAAAAAAAAAAATAATTAAGCAAGGCTTGACCAAGAGTCAACTCCAAAAAAAAGATGCAAAAAAAATTGCAACTCCTGGGGCTCGCGCGCTCATTGTCAATTCATTCATTCTAGGATGATCTCCAGTTTCCATTTTTCTTTTGTAGCGTGTCGAAAACCTTTTGATCCAGCTCTCGGAACGCCCTGTCGGTAAAAAGGGCTTCACAGGGAACGGAAACATGAGCAGGGGTCTCGCGCTCAACACTGTTTCCGTACTGACACGAGCTGGATGTGGCGCGCGGTTTGCAACTGGAAGCTGCAAGGAGAAAGTACACGCACGCACAAACTAGCAAAAACAAATACGCACACAAACAGGACACAATGAGTACCATTAGCTATAATAATGTTCCAGATATTTATGTAGGTCTTATGTCTCAAGAGCTGTGCACACAAGTTATAAGGGGAACTACACAGTAGGTTAAGGCAGGAAAAAGTAAACATCGCACAAATTATAGCTTTTTTAGGGAACCACCTGCAATCTACTGATCAAAGCCTCCATGCTTACTGAGATGCAAACTTTTAATCTAATCTTGCAAATGAACAAAGGGCTAATTGCTGGGTGGAAATTGGCTATTTAGCCTAATTGCCATGGTCAATTTAGTATTAGAAGGATGTGGCCTCAGCTGTGTGTTAAATACAGTAGCCCAATGTATGAGGCACAATGATCAAGGAGGGGCAAAGGTCAGCGTACATGTTACTACTCCAGCCCAGTCCAAGTTTTCACAACATGAAATTGCCTTATCTCAAAATGTAGGCCATACCAAAACAACAAAACCAGCAGCAGGTTATGATCATATTAACTAAGCATCACAAGTTTGACAAAATATATGTTAAGAATAAAAAAAGTGTGTTTCATACTGAAAAGACTCTGACAAGGAAGGGAGCTTTGTATTGTGGGAGAAACACAATTTGTGTGAAGAAATCCCATAATTTCAGAGATAACCCGACATCAATCTTTTCTATTTTTATTCATGTATTCATCATGGGGACGTCTTGCGGGCTAGAGGTCTGGCGCCGAGCGTTCGCCCCCTCTTCCCACCTACAAGCCCCCGTTCAACGGGCCGGGCCGGGCTCCTGAAGCTACCGACAGGTTGGATATTGTAGCTGGCGATTATTAAAGTGTCGCGGCCACAATGGAGACTCTATGTTCCATTGGTCACGCCTGGGGGGCTCCTCGAGGGAGAGGGGAGGGAGGCTCCCATTCCAATGCGCGAGAGGAGTCTGCGTGCTGCCGCTTCTCATTCCCATCTCCCGGGAGACAGGGGCACGACGGGCACGAGACCGGAGTGAGGGGAGCTGGACAGGGATTTCAAAACCTAACCGCAGCCTTTCCTAAACCCACTCCATGGTGTTGTTTTTCATGAAGTCAACAAATTTACATTTATTTTGAAGCTCACTACTTGCCACAAGGGAACTTTTGCCTCGATGTTTGCCACACAAACACATTCGAAATATCAACTCTGTTGCATAATTAAAAAATGAATAGAAATATGGCATATATATAAGTAGGCATATAATGTTGTAAATTGTGCTCCACTGTAAGTTAAATCTTACTTTGAAGTTTAATATTGTACAAAGAAAATATACAATCAACTAAAAAGTCAGTGATGCCATCATCCCAACAAGCTGCAATGATATAATAATGCAAGAAAACTAGTTTTATACACTTTTAAGGAGTACTGCATTTTTACTTTAAGTAAAGTTATGAATACTGTGGAAAGGAGTTTTCTATATTATAGTACTTCTTTTACTTAACTAAAAGATCTGCATAGTTTTCTACAAGGATACTAAAAGAAACGTTCATAGTTTTGTGCCCTAAACAATCTAGTCTACGTAGCCTGTCCCCTGAAATTATGAAAATGTATTAAATGCAAGAAACTTTTCAAACAAATAGGATAGCAGAAGGACTACAGGTACAGGTTTACTTTAAAAAAAAAAGAAGCAATTTTCAATCATTTGGGCATTATCTGCCATTCACCTTGTTTCAAACCACAGAATCAAGTTTGCAACAGATGCAGGGATATCTCTGAAAATGAGTGGGGCTAAACAGCGCCACTCTCTGGTTAAAAGAGAGAATTACAACGTACTGCTCCATTGAACTTGACAGCAGTCGTCCTCAGCAGTGTCTCTATCCAGCTGTTAACAGCAGCACACAGGCCTTTGAAGTGAAAGACACAAAAGCTTAGCTCATGCTTGAACTTAAAACCCATTCCACACATAAAACCATCTCCGATCGCTCATTTAAAAATGTTATGCTTGGCATTTGCATTTCCCTGTCAGTTTCACCTTTTAATTCTATTAGGTTTAATGATTTGTAGCTACAAAGACTGCAAGGGATGAAATCCCTTTTCATGCATTATTAAATGATACCCTGCCCGCATCGATCAATTTTACTTGTGTATTTGTTCTGGAACAATTGGCCCTTTGAAAATGAAAAAGGTCAAATTTGAACTGCGGTGTCCAAGTGAACACCCCCTCCCAAAGGTCAGGTTAGTTAGTAATTATATCAGGTTCAAACCCTAAGACAAGAGTTATCTTGAAACACATTTTCGTCATTGATAAAAGAGATTGAAAAAGAGAATCCACATTAACATTCCTGATGAAAGCATGACTTCTTACCAGTATCCAGGTCAACTTACCAGTAAGATGCGATGATGTGCAGAAGTCGTGACCATCTCCACAGGAGAAGAAGAACCGCATATACTCCAAACAGAATGCTGTGATCTAAGCAAAATAATCTTTGCCATCTCGATGAGAAAAGAAAGATGTTAAGACTTCTGAAGGTTCTGTTCACCAAAAGACATTGACTCTGATACTTGTGGTAGTCGTATTTGTGGTAGCGTGAATGTGGAGTAGTGATGTCCAAACAAAGTCTTACAACCATTAGTCATATTTGCTGACCGAACGAGATGGAGCTCTTGGTTTTAGGAAAAGGCGATTAAGTGTACTTTAAACTATTTTCTGAACAAAGAGCGCCATCTAGTGGGCTCAGAAAATAAAAGAAAATGGTTCATGAAGCTTCATTGGGCCATCTGGGCTGAGTTTCAGGTACTTTAGAGATGTTTGGCGTGAACAGAGCAAAGACAACACATTTTCTGTGGGAAAAATGTCACTTTGAGCGTTTTGAGGGGAGGTGAGCCCCTGAATTACACAGAATCATGAACAGCAATTATTTACAATTTGTTGATAAATAAGATGTTGCATAAAGAAGCTCATTTCTGCCAATGTAATGAAAAAAATAATCACGTAAGCCATTATTTTTAGAAACTAATAATTATCTCAAAAAAATGATTTTTTTTTCAAAAATATTGACTCAGTACCTCAAAATATGCAGTATCTCCTCTTTACTGGCTGAAATGGGCTTCCATGGACGTACATTATGTTTCTGAACCTTTCATATATGATTGTCCAGCTTAGCAAAAACAACAAATACCATCCCACTGTAGAAAACCTGTTTATTAGACAAATTATACACAGAAAGCTTTGCCACTTGTAACAGAGGCCCCAGTTTGTTCAGTTTTTGAATAATATGCAACACATACAACAAAATAGGCCTATATTAAATACTGTACATCATAAATTTTTGAAAATTATCAAGTAAATCCTGCAGTTCTATGTATGAAATTAAAAATGTTAACAGATAGCGCAAGAGCAAGTTTGTGCATGCTTTCTTTTTAATCAACTTGCCACTTTTTGTTATTTAGCCAGCAAATCATAAAATGAACTCAGGATGAGATGAGAAAAGCAAAGAGTTTGTGTTTGTGTGTTTATGTCGACCATGGGCAGAAGGAGGGAAAACCAAATGCAGTAATGTGACTGCTAAACTCAACACTAAAGCTCATCATGATATACTCTTTTCTTTTTGTTAAACAAAAATAGCATCAACATGTAAAATATACATTTTTTATAATGTCTCTTTCATTTATACTAAATAAAACCTTTTAAATGTCTGTGTCCTATTTGTCATTCAATAGCCATACTGTAGCCTAATATAAGAAAAGAATGCCTAAGAATGCTTGCTTCAAAACACTGTGGCTTGACTGAGTTCTCTACGCACAACATTTTGCGGTTTTAGTTCTTAAAGATAACAAACTGAAAACTTGTTCTAAACAACTAACATTATCAATTATTAATACAGTGTTAGTGAAAAAGATTTGGTTCCATTTTACCACCCAACCCCCGAATCCACAAAATATTCCTTTAATGCTCTAAATGTACCGTTCCCCTTCCCCCACCCCAAAATGCACCTTAATGGTCTCATTTTAATTAATTGGCACTTTAAAAAAACAAGTTATATAAACAGTACCCTTAACGTTACAGATATGAAATAGAAGTATATTTCGGACTCATCTCTTAAAAGGCAGCCACTGGGTTCCGATGGCCGTTGACTCTTTGTGACATTCCCATGACCCTAAAGCACAACCACTGATTTACTGCTCTAAAATGTGTCCAGTACGCGCTGATATTTTGGGTGAGACTGGAAGTCGGGAGGGTACAGCTAGCTAGTTGACATATAAGGCCTGTACTGAAGATGCTGTTGCAATGGCTTCTCCTCAACACAAAATAAACTCCATTTCACCACTTGAACCTGATAAGAAGTGATTAATGGACTGGAACATGACATGACCTCACAGAATGAGCTTTTATCTTTTAAAACACCCGGGCCATGGCACCACTAAAATTAAGCAAAACAAAGAAAAGAAAAGAAAAGAAAAAGTAAAAGTTTGAATGACTTAATGATGCAAAACCAGAGACTACAGCACTCATTTAGCAGTTTTTCAAAGTTTGCTGAGAGAAAAAAACAAGTAGACAGCTCAGAACAATGTTATTTTTTGTACTTCCTGACCAAAACACATTCCACGCATTAAAATCTATTTTTTTTTTCAAAAACAAAATTCAATAAAAGACATATAATAAGCATAAGCTTTTTGAAGTCTTTCGGCTTGTCTTTTATGTATTTTTTTCCTTTAAGTTGTTTTTTGTATCATCCCTTTTTACTATCCCTCTGAGAGTCTGATTCTCACCTTGACTTGAAAAGCAGATAGCACAGTACAGGTGAGAAAAGAAAAGGTCAGATCTACATACAATCACTTACAGGTCTGTGGGCACTGGTACAGTGCAGTGGGATTGACAAAGAGTCTTTTAATGTGCATCAAAGTGGTGAAAACAGTTTCAGGCTGATGCACCAAAATGGCAGAAATAGTTTAAGAGAGACGCACCAAACTGGTGATTCAGTGTCATATTGTTGCACTGTCATGGCATTTCAGCAGTTTTCAGACCAATGCACCGTGATGGGGACAGCTGTGTGTTCAGCTGTAAAGTCTTAGGTCAAGTCAGGTCACCGTGTGGACGCCACCTTGGAGATGATATCACATTTAGAACCCCAGGTATTGGTGAAGCGACACCAGAGAAGAGAAGACTTGGTATGGTCTCCCACATAGTGAAAAGGCAGAGTTAAACTGGAGAATCTTCCGATATTCACTGAGACGGGGCCTTTTCAAAACTACAAGGGGCTGCTGTATGTATTCCCAGGGCTACGGACAATACTATTGTTAGATGCGCTTTCATAAAATAACAACCCCAATAATTGCTTAGTAGTGGGAGCCCCTTGGAGTTGTTTAATCACTCAATACACCACCATCATCCACCAATGGCAGCCCTGGAGCTCACAGGAGTATAGACGTGTTTCCTGTGGTTGGAGAAGCATAAACCAAACCCTCCGGGGTGGGGTTTAGATAATAATAGTCAGGTAATTTCAGCAGATCTCCATTACATGAGGCAGTCCTCATATCAGAAAACGGAAGCAATAAAAAAAGATCCCCTTTCACACACATATCCCCCAAACTAATCCCCCAAACAATCACAGGAACAACAACAATAAAGCAAAGATTCGAGCCCCCCTTTGCCCCCTTCCGTTTTCGCACCTCACCGACATGGTTCACAGGAGGATAAGGAACGCACCAAGAGACCTCCACCTCTTTCGTCTTCTCCACATACAAAATAGACAACCCTGGAAACACCCAAGCAGAAACTGAAAACATAAAGATTCCTATGTACACATCTCTATCTTCTGACTTTTTAGCTTAGCCATAATGTATTTGTTCTACCATCCCATGACCGACCCTAGCCACCTCGCCTCCTTCTGCTCCTCCTCCTCCTCTTCCTCCTCTTCCTCCTTAACCAACCGTATCCTTAGCAACTCCTCATATAGAGGTGCCCCTGTCTGGATCATTGCCGTATCCAAAATTGGGTCCTGGACCTGTGGGCTGGTAGGGGATGGAGGACATTGTTTTAATGGGGCTGCGGAAGAAGCCACCGTTGGGGGCCCTCTGCCTGAAAGGGCCCACCCCGCCAGTCCGGTGGTCCTGGAGGACGCCCACGCCGCCACTGCCGAAACCAGCGGAAAATCCAGCAGCGGCTTTGGCAGAGAGGCTGCGGCTGAGGGTCTGGATCTGCTCGGGGATGAAGGTGGTGGTGGTGATGTGGGTGTTGCGGAAATCGCTGATCTGCTCGAGTGCCTGGCGCGCGGCAGGCAGCGCATCCATGTCAAGGGGCGTTAGATCGACGGAAGAGGTGGAGAACTGCTTGTGGGGGCTTTCGTCCTCGGTGCACAAGCTGTTAACCCGGCGGTGTAGGTGCTCCAGGTCGATCTCCTTATCGTCCTGCAGGTGTGAGGGGCGGGGGAGGAGTAGGACGGAGAGGAGGACGCGGTGATGGTAAATGGTCGAAGGGAAGAGAGGTTAATGCGAAGGGAAGGGATTTGAAAAGAATATGAGGCGGTAAAGAAGACGTTGGTGTGGAGGGATGAGAAGGGATGGGATAGGAAAAAGATGGAGGTGGGAGGGGAACAAAAGGATGGGATGCAAGAGATGAAAAAAGTTTGGGGGAGATGGTGAGAAGGGATGAATTGAGGAAAGTTGGATAAAGGAAAGGAGAGGAGGTAAAGGAAAAGGAGTGAGGGTAGAGCAAATAGAGGAAAGCGAGGGAAGAGAGTGTACGTGCAGAGAGGATATATTTTTGAAAAAGAGGAAATGGACAAGGATGAGGTGCATTTGTATTCGGCAATAGAGATGTCATCCATCCGAACAGTATAAATGAATAGTAAGAATAGTGGAGCAGAGACAACGCAGGTGAGGGGATGATGAGGGCCAGATGGCATGCAAGTTACCAAAGTTTTGGCACGATTAAAAATAAGAGTCAAGTTGAGGTAATTGCAATAGTTAAGTGTGAGAATGGGAGGGAGGGTGACACAAAAGAGAAATAATAAATACATGTTTGGTGGTCACAGGGAAACATGGACAGGAAGCAGGGAGAGCAGAGAGAGGAGGGGAAAGATGGAGGGAAGAGAAGCACACTCTGAGCTGTGGTCAGGATATTGAAAGAGAGAAAACATACACACACTTCTACAAGGTCTTTAAGGGAGTGCAGATAATCTGGAATACACACAGAAAACACACCGCCGTCATGCTGTGTGCTCTGCGATTCCAGGGTGCTTGCTCTATAGTCTATAAAATAATCTTACACTACAAATACAACTTATAATACTCAACAATACCTTATTTATTCGATGTATTTTACCTGCTTCTTGTCACCATTGCATTCTGGCCATCATGCCAAAAAATTCACATTGAGATTGACATCTCATTTTCAAGTGAATTTTTTTCCCAGGCCACATACAATATGGCTTATTTATCAACTGCATCACAGTAAGTACATTATTTACTTTAATCAAACAGTCTTAACAATCTTAACAATTCCATAAACAGAGCCCATACGTTAACTTAAGCTTTAACTTAACTTACAGTATATGTTAAATGAAACTTATAATAACTATATTCACATATAAATAACTTATCCACATAGTCTAAAGGATGGTAACACTCAGTGAGAGGTGTTTCATGCTTTTACTGGATAGGGGACAGTGGTGCAGGGGAGCGGAGTTCGCAATGAATGACGTGAGGATACAGAGAGGATACAGAAGGCTGAGCTGAAAGGTGTTAGAAGGTGATGGAGAAACTCCGAAAACGTTTTTCCATTGTTCACACACTTGTGTCAATGTGCTTCTCTGGCTTTATGAAAGGTAAGGGGTTCTCTGAAGTAGGTGGTAGGAAGTGTGGGGTGTCACACAATTCTAGGTGCTTTTATTTTGGTGTTTCACAGGGTTTTGTGAGGAAGGGAGTCACATTGTTGGGGGTAAAGACAGAGTTACTGACCGTGTCCTTCAGGTCTGGGGGGCCTGGAGGGGGCTCTGGACCTACTGTATGTAGCTCACGGACAGAGGGGACCAACAGTGGTGCCCCCTGGTTGCCATCTAAGGAAGGGACAGTGGAAGGAGGGAGGGGACGAGGGGGCGCTAGTGTTTGTCGTGACACTATCATACACACACTGTATGTTTGAAGGGAGGGGTATCCAGAGGGTAGAGTTGGTATCAAAGAAATGAAGGGGGAGTGAAAGAGAAGAGTGAATCACAAATGGTCAGTCTGCTGTCAGTGAAAGGACGTTAATGGGTAACTAGGAGGAGTGATCGAGGGGACTGAGGAGGAGTGGAAGTGGAAGGCAGGACCTGACTGTGTTTATAACACGTTCCTATAGAACGCCCACTGTCACATTACTGAATAGACACTGAATCACCTGACATTAATAAAATAATACATGTAAATATCTGAAATGTATTAAATATACATATCTATTTTATTCTGAAATACAAAGGCCTTATTTTAGACAACAAAGCCACCTCAAAATATTTTTTTTGGCTTCACTTTGTAATAAGAGGTTTTGCAAAAACCTCTATGTTACATAAAATAAATACTTCATGGAAGGCTTTTACTTGCATATAGAACTCTACAGAGCGTGTAACTTTAACTGCCTGGTCAAAGATGATGCTCGATTTGCCTCTAGATAGAGAGACAGCGCCCTCTCATGGCAGAAAGGCATCATTGCACACATCATCAGCTGGCAACATGCCAAGTATATCAATGTTTTTGAAAGAGGTATATTTACTTCCAGCAGAGCTTTGACTTGCTGCGAACACACGTTTGAACCCTGCTGCTTGATGCCCATCGTCCCTCTTAATACATTATCATTCATATATCAAAACATTTCTAACAGCATCTGTCTTCAAGCATTACTAACCAATATTATTTCTATCCTCTATTGTATGTATAACCTTGGGGTGGGAGGTGAGGTGGTGAAGGTGGTCATTCTCATTTTGGGGGTGAGCTCGGAGGGGTTTGTGGGTTCGTAGGAGTGCTGCACGATCAGGGCGCAGGGAATGTCGCAGCATGCTGGGGGCTGGTAATGGGTGGCGGTGGGGGCAGTGGTGTTGGCGGTGTTGGGGTTCTGGTTCTGGGTCTGACCGCCCAGGGCGAGGGGGTGCTCGTTGGGGCTGTGAGGGCAAGGATCAGCAGCTTGCCTGGCAGATGGGCCATCTGCCTGCGTCTGGTGTGAGTGTGTGCATTTGGGTGTGTGTGTGAGCAGAAAAGACAGGAGGAGAGAGACAGAGAGACAGAGACAGAGAGAGAGAGAGCGAAGGTGACGGGAGAGAGATGTGGAGTAATTCATATAAATGTGTTTGTGTGTTTGCGTGCATGCGAGTTGAGTGGGAAGATTAAAACAGGCCAAAAAAAATAAATAAATAAAAGAAGCCAAATAGACACACAGGCAGACAATCGGCAGACGGGCGGAGACAGAGAAGGGATGAGTGACAGACAAGATCAGGCAGATGGAAGGATTGTAAGGTGGAGGAGAGAGAGAAGTCAGTTGGAGAGACAGACGGGTGGGGGGTGAGCGAGAAGAAAGACACGGCAGTCAGTCAGCACACACAGTTAAGCAGGTCGTACTGTGTTGTGTCCTCAGAGAGACATTCACACAGTCGTTATATACCTGGAAAGGGGAGATGTTTAAATGGCATTTTGTATTGCTCTCTCCCTCTCCCCCTCGCCCGCTACACCCCTCAACACAGAGTACTTATCTACAAAAACAAAACAAAAAAGGAAATATGAGAGCTTTGAGCCACAGTGACACAGATCATTATATAGAGTTAGAACGAGGAGGCCGGCAATTTCCGACCAAACCACACACTTCAAAAAGAAGAGGTCAGCTGTTTTTGGTGTACCGGAAGATACACGAGGAAGTGCCCGCTCACCTCATGCTAAATCTACATGGATTATATGAAATATCAAGACATGGTCAAAACCACAGACGTTACCATGATGGAAGAGTTCTGACAATGAAAATTATTTCTTTTTCAATATGTAGCATTACAGTGATGCTCAGTTTTGAACTTTGGGAAATATGGTTGATTCCAGTGACAGAACTCTTTCATACAAACTTTTTGTAGAACATATATATATATATAAATATAAAGGGTAAAGCAATACAGCCGCCCTGTTATGAATGAAATGGGCCTCAGACACTCATCTGGAAATCAAAAGAACCAAGATGTTAAAATTTAGACTAGCGTCCAAAGCAGCGTTAACGGCACCTTGATCCATTTTTCCTTGGACATACAGTGCTATCATTATAAAAAAGCCCAAACTTCACCCACCCATGCACCAACCCAAAATGAGTTCAGATGCTTTTGAGCACACATGTAAAACAGAGGCAAATGACTCGTTTCCCAAAAAATACAGGTAAAATCCATGTTTAAATGGAACCAAATGGGATATATTCAGGATGTAAGAACTGTAGTTCACTGTAGTCATAATTCATTTATACAATATGTGAACTATCAAAGATCCCAAGATAGCAGGGATGACTTGGAGACTGTTAAAATGAAGCTATACACCCTCTTTTATTTTGTGGGCAAATCCTTGTCGTGCTCAATCATCATACATCATAAGTGACCCACAGTAGTCGAACCATGTGGAGATGTGTTTGTGTTCATGAGATAAGCCCGGTAGAAAATCAAAGCAAACTGTTTACATTGAGATGCAGCCTCAGAGATAGCAATGTCAGCCATTCCACAACACATAACACAGACCCGTAGCACAGACACAAACAGTAAAGCAGTTACCACAGCGTTACAGCAATGAATGTAAAGGCATGTACACACAGTGTGTGATTATGTATGTTTTAGTATGTATAAGAAACACAGAGACACAAACACTTACAGCTTAGTTGTATTAGAGTGTGAACAGTGGATTGTGCAGGAAGCGTGTGTGTGTGTGTGTGTGTGTGGCGGATGGGGATGGTGTTTTGGCCATACAATCTGATGGATGAATGTAATCATGATTTGTGCCGGTGTGATTTGAAGTGAATCGCGTTCGTTCGCTGTGAATATGTCATGAGCTGAAAACCATTGGTGCTTATGAGGTTTAAAACAAACTGAACAAATGCATATCTTGGATTAATGGGTTTCATGATCTGACACAGTTCGAGCAATCGTTATTTGAAACAAGCCTGACATGACGGAAGAGGCGAGCTAAATGTGAGGCAATGATGACATGTATGCATGCATGTGGGAGTGTGAGCCCATTGGTGTGTGTGTGTATGTGTGTGTTACTGTGAGAGCGGCCATATTTGGGAAGCTGTTTGCCGTCTTCAATGAAGACAAATGAGGATGAGTCTATTAATTTTCTAATTAGAAAGGATTAGCACTGTCAGTGTGCTTTTGAATACATAA
>CAFUXE010000015.1:865204-881853 GCA_903364295.1 Serranus cabrilla | reverse complement strand
CCTTCCCACTGTTTTTACATATATTATGACAGGATAATTCTAGAAAGATATGAGAAATAATAACTCAGCCAAAAGAAAAACTTTGATCTATGGGGTGTGTTCTATTTTTAAGTGCAGCAGTTTTTACAGACAATTTGTCAGCTGGGGTTTGCTTGAAATGTGCTACTTTGTGCTGTCCGACCGAGTCTGAAGGCAAAAGTGTTTATCTTTGCCCCCCAATAGGCACACTCAAAGGCGAGGTGAAAGCTTGCTGTTATAGAGACAATATTTAGGAAACACCTCCAAGGCCGGAAAATGAAGCAAACAAGGAAGTACAACAAACTGTAGCCCATTAAATGGCCATGTGAGGCTGGCTGCAAAAGCGAGCCAATCCCCATGACAGCTGTACAGCGGGTGGATTTTTACATCCTTTTTAAATCATATTAACTTAGCTTATTATCTTAAGGCTATGCATGATTAGGAATCTCCATTCATCCAGCTTCAGCTAAACCCTCAGTCCACCTCTTTGTCCACTTTTAAATTTATCCGACAGCTCAGGGTCAGGTACGGCAAAGATGGCGACGGCCGGGGCCACACACACTGAGCTTCATTTTAACTCTTTCAAAAACCTAAAGCTGAAGTTACAGAGACTATGTCCATATTTTACACACGCTACAGTTTGTACACATGAAAAGTGATGACAGTAGTTGCCTAGAAAATAAGTTAAAATCCTGCTTACTTTCTCACCTCCACAAACCTGGCCACTGGCTGAGTGAAGTGGTCCGGATGCGCCCTACCCTGTCATAAAGGAGTGGGTGCACGGGGGGGTTCAGATGCTGTTTCATGATCTGACAAGCACTTGTTTGAAGCATGCTGACCCCCTTGAGGTTCAGTGGTTACTCTGAGCCAACCTTGAGCTAAATCAACGTCAATCAATAGGTCAATGCTTTGACAGGGTGAAGGATAAATGTCAGGGGTCAACTATCAAAAACAATCATGGCTGACTGAGCCAACCTTGTTTTCACCATGGAAGCACTAACAGGGCTATTGCAATGATAATGATTATTTTGTATTTAGTTTGAATATTTATTATTCCAATGCCTTATTTTGACTTTTATTCAAATTGAATCTTACTCTCGAAATTGAAAACTACATACCAATTTTATTGTCGCTCAGTGAGCCAGTGGACTAATTTAGTATTATCACTAACTGGGATTAAAATAGGCATGATGGGCGTGCACGTGAAGCGCACCCTACTTTCAAACTAGTAACAGTTTCCATGTATTAGTTACTGCCTGACGCCTTGATATGCAAAACCTTGAACACCATCTACAAAGGGAATGAAAGACATCTCAGTTTAAATCCCTGCTGTCCCTCCTCTTCACTGTTGCGACTCCACTCCTGTGCTCAGTCAGCGGCTGATTCCACTGGCTGCTCTTAGTGGCTAATGAAGATGGTGGGGGGGCGTGTGTGTTTGTGTGTGACGCAGCTGAACCACACTGTGCTTAACATGACTTTGGGCTCGACCCCAGGTTCGGTGCCTTTGTAGCTGCTCGGTTGGATGGCGTGACTACTGATCTGAATGACAGATTAAAGCTGGTAACTGAGCAGGGGGCTGGAGGTAGGGGGTATATATGATGTGTGTACTGAAGGAAAAAATATTGTTGCCTGATCCAAAAACAAAATCAAACGGGTAGTCAGCTGAGTGCTAGTTTTACATATGTTATAATCTAGGAGCTTTTGAAAATAATCATGAATAATGTGACCAAACACGTTTAACAGATACATTCCTGGTTGTGTTGAGAGCAGCAAAGTGGTTTCACCTGACTAGGCCTCCAAATCGATGACTGCGCTTCTAATTTAGGCACAGTGCTCCAACACTGAATCAAGTGAGAGATACAGAATCTCTGTTTTAGTCGCATTAGGACCGCCTCATGATGGGTGATAGCATGCACAGTAAATATTTAACATGTGTCATTTGATTTACCAAAGCAATTAGATGGTGATAGGATTAAATCATGGCAGCAATATATAAGAAACTAAATTAGGCTTAAGCAGATCGAAGAGCAGTCAGCCGGCTGTTGAGGACGCTTCTCTATTCTCACTGCAGTTTGTAGTAAGCTTAACGGCACATCATGCCAGATGCATAGGGAACCTACACACGGCAAACTGACTGAGATGGGAGGAGTCGGCTTCGTAGCTCCTGCTTGTGTATTCACAGAAGTGCACAAACCCTCTCACAGCATTCATTTTCTAAAGAGGAATCCACTTGAAGTGCAAGAAAATTAAACAATTAAATAAATCAATGAACAAACAGCCCAAAGGACAAGAAATAAATATAACAGAGTATTTGCTACTGTTGATCAGTTGCAAGTGATTGCAGGTGGTGTATTGGACTGCAGTAAACAAAGCTGTGTGCACCTTCCAAGTAGTTTGTCAAACAGGCCTGTGCACACTACAGTGATCGCAGCTGATGAGGCACATCAGTCAAGTCATAAATAACAGCACACCAATTTTAACTGTGTTTGTGGGCTGTTTGGTCAAAGGAGGTCACCAACACATTTACGAGTGGAGGTTTTCCAGAAGAAACTGTGGTGATAATGCACTCACGTGTGATGACACACCACTGTTGGACCAGGAACAGCAGAGTTTCCATGTCGAAACTTTCCCCTTTAAATTACTTTCCAGATGACTGCTGTTATCAGTCTTTTATCATGAAAAGTAACGTGATCTGACACTAAATCATCCTGGGCATGGCCACAATTTTCATTCTCATCTTTTTGTCATCTTTTCTAATTTATTCTTGGCGGAGCTTTAAATTAGCATGACACCACAGATTAAGGAGATGGGCCAGACTCCTCTTACTTACTTGTTTCTGGGAGTCAGAGTCATGCAGAGATGTTCACTGAGACAGTCCCAATTAGTGTAATGGTCATTTTTTCCCCCCCATTAAAGCCCATTTTGGCAACCGGGCAAAAACAGCTGTAATAGATTAATTGAGGCCATTCAAAACACCTCTCTTCTGTTTGATGGTAAATTGGTTTAATATCTATAAGAAGTGGAAGATGAATGATGGGATAGAAAAACCTTCTACATTAATTCACTGAAGTCATTATCCACAAGTTAACCTTAACCTGCTTTTATCAAATTGCTTCCTCAAAGGGGAAAAAGCAATTGTTTGAAGCTGAGGTAATTTACCTGATGGCAAAAACATTTTTCGCTAAAAATTAATCTGAGCAGCTTCATGCCTCAGCCTAATTTGTTACCAACACATAAATAATTAACTCTAAACCAAAAGTGAAAATATTGTTTCACACGTAATTACATTTCTTTCAGTTCATCACTGGCATGTTTTGCATACAAAATTTGCTACACTTTGCTGCAATTTCACAGTTTTGATTAAAGTTATTTACTTGAACACTTTTCTCCCTCTGTGTTTTGGTAAACACCGCAGTAGGCATGAGAGGTGACAGGGTGGTTGTTGGAAGCCACTACAAATCCCTTTGTGGATAAAGCAGCTACTGAAGTAAAGAGGTTGCTACCATGGCTGGCACTTTGTTAAAGTCTGGTGAAAGGAGCCTGAGCTTGCATAATTACTGATATTTAATAGGAATACAACTGAACAAGTTTCCATTTGTGTTTTTCTTTTAAGATGTTACCTGTCTTTGCGACAGCAGAGCAAACAAAGCTACCGAATCACAACAGACTGCAGGGCGTCTACAAGGGGAAGATGTTGCCAGCGTCACTTTGATTGCCTCAAATGATATCCCCGCTGAGGTGATCAACCGCATATAGGCTGATTGGATATTTCACAGGGCGCTGCCGCTAATTTGCAAGGTGGAGTGTTGCCACTGTTTTGAAGAGAGCCCTGGTATAAATATCCGTGTTTAATACTGTGAGTCAGTGTTTCTGACTTTGCCTTGGTCAAGGCACGGTGCAGCATCCAAACAGGCCCTCAGGCTGCTTTTGTATCAAGCTTTTAACGTTGCCAGCGTCCTCTTTTCTCCAAAACATTAACTTTTCAGAAAAATAAGTGGTTGATTACCCTGTTGACACTGACACATTTGCCTCATTTTAAATTAATCGACACCATCAACATAGCATTAATAAAACATTTAAAAGAGGTGAGAGCATGCAGGAGCAGAATACTGAGCGCATTACAGAGTAATACTTCGTTTCAATCCATATTGAGAGTCTGGATGGTGACTGTGTATTGTCAGGGTGTTACAGAGATACAGGGATTCTGTGGTACAATGTAAACATGGTGGACTGAATATTTAACTGTACAGACAGCTACATCCACTCATTAATAGTACCCAGGACCAGAGTGGGACTCGTTTTCAGCCTGGGAGTTTCATGTAATGGACCGGCCCATTTAAGTTCACAACCTTATATTGCACCTATACAAGTAAAGCTTTACTATGCAAGTCTCTGCAGCCACAGTGCATTTTTCTGGAACATCATCATTTCCAATCCAGTGCAAACAAGCTTAGCTTCACAACTTTAGTTTAATATGTTTTTGAGAGCACTGTAAGAGTTTTAATCATAAACAAGTTGCTGAGTTTTGCACATTTTGCTGCATCACGCTGTATAGCTGTGCTTTTAATAATTATTATTACCATGGCCTTTTCAGCTCCGCCTTTTGTCTTGACTTTTTCATCAAGGCCACTTGCAGGTTACTCTCTTTCTTTCTCACTCCTGTCCTCTACCTTGGCTTCTGCGTGTATCGTTTGTTTTCAAATAAAAAGGCCAGGTGCTTGTCTGAAAGCAGCTGGGAGCATTTGAGAGCACTTTGGGGGTTTTTTCAGGTGAGACACTTTTGTTACATCTGGTTGCTATGATACGGAATATCCATGGAAGTAAAAATGTTGGCACAGGGGAGACGATTTACTCTGGCCTTTGCTCTGGATGAAGGAAAGGCTCGAGCAAATAGGGAGACAGGATAGACCTGCTGGTCTATGAGGGTTTGTGAGATTTTGAGGGCAAGAGGAAAATCGTGGCGAGTGGTAGGACGGTATTACCATTGTTTGGTTTAAGAGCTGACGATGGATGGAGCCCAGTTCAGGTAATACATTTGTGTGAACAAAAAAAAAAAATTAAACATAACAGTGATGAGCCCATCGATTTACCTAATTTATTTGTTTGACTTTAGGTGTTTAGACACTGTCCCAACTTTTTTGGAATCAGGTTTTTATATGAAAGTACTTATCAACTAATGAGGATTCGGGGGTGAGTGGCAACTAAATGAGCTCCCATTTCAGGTAAAATAAATTGGCTTTTGGCAGGGAATGTCTTTGGCTAATTATTGTGATAATTTGATGGTAACTTTAAGTACGCAGAGTTGGAAATTACATTAGAATTAATAAGATGACAGGAAGCTTTACAATCTGACAGTCTTATTAAGATCGTGATTGTGGGTAGGCAGACAAAATTAATTATGTGATCTCAGGGCTTCTGAAAACATTCAAGTACTGTTTGACCTTTAATTCTCATCCTACGTACGCAGAGATTTATATACACGCGGATATAAAGATCAATGTTGGATATATCACTGGAGATCTAATATAGCACCTCCACAATTCCTTCTGACACAATGTGCAAAAGCCTAGAATCTGATTCAGCTGTAGACTATGCTATCAGTACAGGGTTGCTGATGTTGCCTGTGTGCAATTTCAGTTCAGGGAAAGTGACATTGTGAACATCTGAGGTTATCAAAGGTTGCAAATGCTGTCAGAGTCGCAACTCCTTTCCAAGGAATACCCTGCTCGTATCTCTTCCTGCGTCCTGACTGAAGAAGTAAGATTTTATTTAAGTTAGCATCCTCGCTACAAGTCTAGACTTTGCCTTGCCTCAGCTGGAGCATAAATTAAACACCTCATCCATCCAATTATCAGCTTTTTGGATCCCTCCTTTCCTTTTTACACCACTTATTTTCCCTCTCACAACATAAGAGAAGACCAGAGATGTATTTATAGACCCTATACCTCTCTGTACCATCATTCCTCCTTTCAATCACACATCCATCCTCCTACCTCCTTGGAGGGGACCCTGGATCCCTTCCTCCGTGACCACCAGCTTTCCACCATGGCGATGAGGCAGGAGAGCACCACGCCGGCTGCCAGGACGCAGAAAACGCCGGCGAAACTGTGGATGTCCAGAGCGTTGCCGCGCTGTCGTGTCTGGACTGAGCTGTAGAGGTCACAGGGGCTGTCCTTGGGCCACCACTTGAGTTTCAATATATCCATGTCGCCATTCTGCTGGAGCTCCAAGATTCTAGGATAGAGGCAGAAGACGCAGGCATATAAGCATGGAGCAAGAGAAGATAGACATTTGTAAACTAGTGAGAGAAGTAAGCGTACATGAAAAGGCAGGAATACATGGATGAATGTGCAGCATTCAAAAGGTTAAAAACATTCTCAAACAATCATGGAGCATGAAAAATATCCACACAAGTCATCTGCACAAAACCTGACAACACTGCAGCTTTTACTGCAGTTGCTGTAGCTCGTCTCTTCCATTTGAGGGCAGTGTTTGCCAGTTAAAATCCTCCATGATCCCTGACAACCATATTGGGCTGTCAAACTCATTATGGCTAACATTAATATGTTTTGCAGCACAGTACGAGTACACTGCCACAATGTCATTATGCAGCCTAGCTTTAGTCCCACGATTGATGGCTTCAGAGAGGATACAGCTCAGAGGTTGATGGGGTCCCTCTGTTAGCCTTCAGCTTATTATTTAACTGGGTCGTTCGTTTTGGTTTGGAGGAGAGCTGCAGACACACACAGACAGACAGGCGTACAGAGGCTCTGTTAGTATTCGGCTGGATATTTAACAAGCGATCTGGCTCGGAGGATAGAGGGGCACGGGGAAAGGGAGAGACAAAGAGGAAAAAGGCGATGTGGGGTGTGTGTCTGAGCATATTTATGCATATACCTCCCTCACAGGCAAATAAATAGCAACACAGAAAACAAATAGATGCAAATAATCCCTCATAGATAAACTAAACCACCACACTGATTGACACCAGTGGGGTAGATACACATTCAGGGATAAACTAAGTCCTAAACTTGACTGCATGCGTGTCAAAGCGAAGTTAAACAGGATTCATACATGTGTACATGGAGACAGATGTTTGTAATTATCCGCACACTTTCCTGGAGACAAACCCCTCCTGCAATTTCAGTGACAACATGCTGACATGAATGACAGTGCCCATCTCTCATCTTCAGTTTCCCTCATGCGGAATACACAAAACGGACTAAAATCAATCAAAAAATGCAAATGAGCCCTGGAGACAGTTTACATAATTAATTTCATCCACAATAGCCAGAAAACACGGCTCATTTCAATGTAGATCAGCTAAACAGGCTCAGCATGCCGCTCTATGGCCACGCCGCTCTCGTTTAGGTACACTCTCTCATCACTTCCTGGGCTCTACTGAGCTGGTGGGGCTGGGGAACTACATGGTTAATATGTGGTTGTAATTGATATGGGAGAGAACGGGAAGGGAAGGGAAGAGAAGAGACAATAACAGAATAAAAAACTAATTCAAAACCAACAGTCTTCCCAATACGAGATCATGTCCACCAACTGCCGGTTTGATTGTGGGATTGTTTGGCTCAGATCAGCGCAGATTAGTGCCAAGATTAGATAAGACTTTGTGTAGATGATATGCAACATTGACTGCAAACAAATTAAATCAAAGAGATCTGCAGTAGTGTTCAGCAGTAGTGGTATTGTGGCAACACTGGCCTAGTTGTATGCCCTGGTTACCACTCTACTGGCAAGAAGAAGAGGTAGTCAGAGTAGAAATCCCTCATCGCATACCATTCCTGCATCTGTTCTTTTTCAGTTGTACAGTGGACCCTGCTCCCCTTTTCTTTCAAATATGTTACTTTTGGGCTGTAATATTGTACTGTATAACACAGGACTCGGAAATTGCTTCCTGCTTGACCACTCTCTGCACACCCTGAGAACTAGATTGCTGATTGCTGAAGAAGAAAGAGCAAAAACACTTCACGGTTGCATGCAGAGCACACTGTTGATATGCAAGTTGACATGGCTAAGATAAAGTTCTTTGAAAAGCGCCTGTTAAATCAAATTTAAACAGCATCCTTTGCTCTTCACTGAATACAGTATCACAGAAAAATTGCTGTTTATGAAAGTTAAAACAAGCTTTTACAAGAAAAGTGTTGTGCCTTTCATACAGTACTGACCTTTTTCTCTGTCACTTTGACAACAGATGCTTCATTCACGCACACAAACAAGCCTGCACTCTGACAGACGGCTTTGGAGAAAGACGGATTACACACTAGCTAATGAGATGGAATAAGAGCGATCCCACCAATCAAAGACGCCAGGCAATGTTTTGTCAAAATATTTCATCATTTCTTGCTTGGAATTCCGCCAACTTCTAAAGATTTCTTGTCTGAGTTGATGTCTTTTCATGTCTGTCGAAAGAAAGAAGCATGCTTTATGTTTGGAGTTGCCGTCTGTTATCTGTGCTCATGAGTTGACTGTTCCTTTGTGTCCCAAATGTCATGTCTCAGGTTTTGTTGGGCATTTAAGGAGTGGGAAAAAGCAGTGGCATTTTCTTGTTTCATCTACTATAACATCTGTGAACATAATTACTATAGACGGTAAATGCCTCAGTGGCAAAAATTCTACAAAAGGGGTTTACTGGTGACCTTTGGGGAAAAACAAATAAACTGTGGAAAAGGTAATTAACATTTCTTTCATTGCAGATAGAAAGAGCAATGCCACCTGAATGTATTATTCAAATAGCCCAACAGCTTCCTCTTGCAGAGCTCCAGGTTCATGCCAAACTCAGGCGCTGAGACCCATTTCCATTGCTAGGACCCATGGTGTATTATAGGCTACAGAGCATAAAGGGTTAGAGGCCACAAAGTTTGATATTGTGAGATAACTGTTGCTTACACAATAAAGCTAGGCAACGTAGCATTAAATGTAATGTGGTGTAATATGTAAGATTTGGGCAGATTTTTCCAGATTCCAGGCTAGGTTAGGAGCATAAATCTCCTGGATAGTGTTTTCTTTTGTCAACATTACAAACCACGGCACGGACAGCTGCATTATGCTTAAAACATCCTGACTTAGCTTAGCCTTAGCGCTACCAGGACGCATCCTCTACCATGCAGGCTGCACACCTGACTAAGCATCACATCCACCTGTGTCTCCTCTCTGCCCAGCTCTTGCTCTCTGTGCTCTCCTCAGTGTGACTAAGTAAGTTAAGGTTTTTACATGTTTAACTGTGCATGAACTTGATGAGTGCCATCACTGCAATTAGCAAGGTGAAATACTGCCCCCTATCTGTTTGGAGCGTGTGGACAGCAATTATAAATCGCACCTTTAAGCAGCAAATAACTCGCTGAGTTGCATCTGTAAGTTAACAAAGCACTTTGATTTTCAACAATTAATTAAAAGACTCACTAAATGCCAACATTTTCCAACCCCCGACTGTAGACAATCAAAAGGATGCCAAACAAAGCAACAAAGAAAAAAATAAAAGGCTTACTCCCAACTTGATCAAAGATCGAACAGATCAAAACATACAAACAAACATTTCAAAAGGAGACTTTCATCAGAGGGATTATTAGGATGTGACGAATCTGCATGTAACTTTGAGGGAGGATGGAGCAGAACAGATTTTAGATTCAGGACAGAGTGCTTTCTCTGTCCCCTCTATTACGACCCTGTCTGCCCGCGGAGCTCATCATCTATCATTCTGCACTAATTGGCCTATCAGAGTTATGCAAAAGCTGCTTCCCTGATAGGCCCTTGAATCAAACCCTAATGCTGTCATGCACTCAGAGGAACACACATAACAGTTACCTTACATTTATCTCATTGAGGTTAAGCTGTCTTTATCCTGCCTGCAGTTTCACAACAAATACACTGATTTAACACTGTTAAAGTAGAATATGAAGCCATGTGATGATGCCATGTTTTTTCAAACACAAAAATACTGGCGTGATGAGTTCAACAGATGATGCAAGCCAAAAGTTAAGTGGAAGATGTTTACATGCTACTCTACAGGGGCCATTTTAAATATGAAGGCAATCCAGACATAATATCTCATACATAAAACACGAGCATGTCTGAGTAATTACAGTTGTAATTCTTTAATGTATCCGTTGAGCGCCAGGTCACTTGCAGATTACGCAAGTAAATGACTCTGCAGATGTTAAATCAGTTACAAGCAAGCCGAGGAGAGATCTCTGTGTACGCAGGGCAGCGAGGAATATACTTCAACTTTGTGAGAAAAATTGAGCATGCTGATGATCATTTTTAAACACAAAAGTGGTTGCCGCGGCTCTTCATTTATCTCTATCCCGTAGCTGACAGGGAGGATGAAAGGCCACTGTGAGCTGCCTGACAAAAACACAGGTTGAGTCAAAGGTTTCCTGCAGTCCGCCATCTGTCTCAAATCTCTAATTCGTCAGTCTCACCTCAAGAAAACACATCATCCCTTGAAAACACAAATTTGCCTGTGCGCACACATATGTGCAAACACACGGGGGCACAGATAGTAGTGTGATAAAACACACAAGGAGTAAACACCTAGTCCCAAACTACAATTCTGCATTGCACTGATTGTTTCAAACAATGACAAACTGACATAAGTAGCTAATTAAAGTGTGTGCGTGTGTGTCACAATCTTTAGTCCTCATGAAAGATCCACTACATTAAACAGAGTTTGATAGAGTTCATGATAAAGCACAGGAGAGGAAATCTGACAACTAATTTATTTTCCCCACAGCAGTGTGCTTTTCCCTGCACAGTTATCCAAAACTTTTCCCGCTTTAATTTCAGCCGAAATATGAAGAATACAGAACTAAGGGAGTGTACACTTAGATGTGTTTCTTAGTTTTCTCTTTCCTTTCTTCAGGGTCTGTTAGTGTTTTTTGCTCAAGGCATCATCAGTCAGCACAGTGCTGCCTGCGGGATTGAGAAATAGATCACTTTAATCACTAAAAATAGCTCCTACTCTATATCACTGCCGTCTGAGGATGTACAGTAGCCGTGTTAGCGTCATGTCCTGCGTTATACAACACAGGGGTGTCTGTGTTACTGCATGTTAACATGTAACTGAATGCATCAGTGTCGCAGTCGATGTGAGGGTTTATTGTCAGTTTCAGCTCCATGCGCGAGGGCAGTAAAGTGTGTGTGATAGGTGAAAGGAAATGACAGTAAAGTCAGTTATGTCTTTTTTGTGTGAAACAGCTGTCCTGTATGTGTCTGCATACAGCATGACTGCATGTTTTTGTCTTGTAGCAGCATCTTATTATACAGTATGGCTTGCGTGTGCATGCGTCTGTGGGTATGTCTGTGAAACAGCTGGTGTGCTGTGAGCTGCATTAACACTGTGTGTGTGTAATGAGTTATCACCTTGCTTTAAGATCGTTGACTTTGACTGGGGAGATCTATAATGACTTTAACACTCCCACTAGCTGTTAAAGCAAATGAGCAAGGGTTGCCTGTGTGGTGGGGGGTAACTGCTGTGTGCCTCCGCGTGTGTTTGTCTGTATGTGCGCGCTCCGTCTGAGCCTCCCCGTTCTCTCCGCAGTGGCCGTTACTGCGTGGACTAGATGTTGCCATGGCAACTCTTTGGCAGCAGCCTTGATGGTGGGATGATCACACATTATTAGTTGACTCAGGCTGGAAAAAAAAGAAGGACACCACAGTGATTTGGATAAAGGAGCAAATGACACAAGACTCGGAGAAAGGGGAAAGAAAGGACAATGTGAAAGATGAGAGAACGCTGCAAATTCGGTCAGGTGACAAAACACGTTCATGGTCAATTATACTGAGATCACGCACAGGGAGAGAGAGAGAGAGAGAGAGAGAGAGAGGGAAAGTGGCTCACAGAGTATCACCGTAACTATAGGTATGGTCGCAATGTGCACTATGGATGCATATTTTATACAGAAAACATGACTTTTCATGTAACTGTGGGAATGATAAGGACATGAACAAGTCATGCTCTTTCATAAGTTATCACTCTCTTTCCTGTAGTAGTAGTATGTAAGTAAGTAAGTATGTACAAGTATGACCAGTTAGACATTTTTGCAAGGTTATTCAGGCTTATCTACATAGGAGTGAAATGATGTTTCGACACGCATACTGACGTCATATCAGCACCATTACACCTTGCACTACGGTTTCATTGTCTTCATGTGTTCAATATGTCACAGGCATTAAAAGTAATATTTTCTTATCTCAACAACCTATTTCTGTTTCAAAATAACATTTCAGTTAACACAAGGCTTTAATTCTGAAATATATGCAGGACCGTGTTATGGAACATTAATTGAATTACACAGCTCCCAAAACTAGTAAAGAACCGGCTTTCAAAAGTAGAAATACAACCGTATAAATTAAATGATATGTTCTATTATCTATAGACAAAGCAGGCAGCCCCACAACAGCGCAGCAGCATAAACGCTGCAGCAGTTCAGCAAGGGAGCTGTCACGCAGCACCTCATACAATACATCTTTCCAAAATACTGACTATCCCTTTAATACTTCTGCTTGTAAAGAATAGAGCTTGGTTTAGTTACGATCAGGGTAAAGAGTCTTGTTCTGCAGGTGGTTATGGTGGTGGTTCGGGGTTAGGGACTGCATTATGTCGGTGTTGGTTCTGACAAGTACAAAAGTGCAAATGTGTGAGCAGATGCACAAACACTGAAATCCACAACTATCACATGTCAGCTACGTTCCTGGCATCAAAGTCAAGTGAAAAGGGTGTTTAGAATAGAAAGCAGCCTTTAGTGTTCATAACGGGAGATCATCGAGTGATTTTAAGCCTTCTGTGTACTTTCTTCTAAACAAAAAAATGCTTCATGTTTAAAGATGTAAAAATGATGGGGACAGGTGTTCTGTATACGACTCAAGCGTGGGCTTTCAGCAGTTCATCTGACTTCATTTGACAGCAACATCTATTCCTAACAGTTTTAATGAGCAGTCTCTAATGTTATAAATGATACCCCTACTGGAGTGAAAATGGACTGTTAAGAGATTTCACACTGTGTTGCTGCACCACTACTGGGGGGCGGGAGTGTATTTCTAACTCAAATGGATGGTGAGGCCAAACAGAGACTACAGGATACAAAGTGAGTTTTGAAAGCCTGTTATCTCAGCACCTGGCAAACT
Organism: Serranus cabrilla; assembly: GCA_903364295.1. Taxonomy (NCBI): domain Eukaryota; kingdom Metazoa; phylum Chordata; class Actinopteri; order Perciformes; family Serranidae; genus Serranus; species Serranus cabrilla. The sequence continues at coordinate 868,698 of CAFUXE010000015.1, read as the reverse complement.
GATCGGTGAGTCATTGGTATTGATCAACTCGGCTATCAACCCCCTCAAGATATATTATGGCTATTTTCTGCTATGGGACAGTAAAAATCTCACTTATTGCCCCTTTAAATGCACTGTAACTCCATATATTGTGTTGATTCTGCAGTCTTCCCCTGGCCAATCCATAGGGCCACTATAAATACAGGTTATGTCCCACGCTGCTCTCTCCTCAGTAGCAGGCTTTACTGCAGCTGTAGCCAGTTAAAATGCAGAGTGGTGTGGGTTAGATGATCAAGCATAATGTGAAACAGTTCAGTAAATTTCTGGCTAGAGAGACCTCTTAACTGTTTCTGTGAGAGGTGGTGGGGCGTAGTGCGCCATGGTGGAGCATAGCATCGTCTGCTGAACAGTGGGAAAAGTCTGCAGCCACGACAACAGCCTTGCTCTTTTATACGAATATTCTTCTCCTGTCACCTCTGTCGCAAACACAATTTTAAGTTGGAGACAGTGAAAAGTGGAAGCTGCAGCGAGGTGAGAGGTGGAGCGGGAACGTGAAGATGGAGGGAGAGGAGACGGGAGAGAGTCTGGAATAGGGGAAGATGGAGAATTGAGTGAGAAAGTGTGAGGGGAACAAAGAAGAAAAAAAGCAAGCCGTGTGGATGGATGGCTGACAACGTATCATACAGTAGAGGAAAGAAGAGTGCAGCTGAGAAAGTAGGGATGACGAGATAGGACAGGAGAAGAGTGCTGGAGGAGAGAAGACATATGATGAGACGAGTGAACAAAGTGAAATGAGCAGACAGAGGGTGGAAGATGGGGATGAGAGACAGAGGTGTTATGCTAAAATGAGTTTGTTGCTCTTGATGACAGTTGGCTGTCAGCTCCTTAAAGGACAAGAACACTGGCTGCCTCACTGGTGCTAGCCTCACTGGGAAACATGAAGGAGAACAATGTTCATTTTTTGCAATTATAAAGTAAAAAGAAAGTAGTTAAGCAGTGTCACTGTAGTTCTTATGCCTGCAGGGTCAGAATTGTTCATCATTTTGCTGGTGTCAGAGATGTTTTTAAATATGTGTTTTATTTGTGGAAGTATGTGCACTAAACAAGCAAAGTGATACAGACATTCAGCTTCTTCTCAAGGTGAAACCGTGTGTGGCTGCGGGTATTTCAATTACTCTGTGTAGGTGAGAGTGACACAGTGATTAGGGAGGCCAGCATTCTACTAGAGCAGAACTCAAGCACCCATGTCAGCCAGCAGCCCACTGAAGTATCCTTACATGCTGAATCACCACAAGCTAAAGGTCTGCTGACCCGGAGTTTTGAACCTGCCTGTTGAGACGAGTGGGAATCAATATGGCATCGGATTATTATTATGACATCATGTTGCGCTTTGCTATGTTACCTGCCTCCAGGAACAAGCCAAAGATGTCAGAATAAAATCCCAAAGTGGCACCAGATCAGCGACTAACTGACCTATGCTGCACTCTCTTTGTTTATTTGTCCAAATCACTTCATTACTTTTGCAAGCAAGAAAGTGGCTGAGCGTTAGTCAGGATCGGAGAGCCACAGCACCATCGACCCAGTCAGCGAAGTGCACCTGCTACTGATTATTCTCTCTCTGTGTTTTAGTGGAAAAAAAGAAGCTGAAAGAAGCTGAGACTGAAGCACACTGACCCACAGCCACACATCAATACCTTGGAAAGTCTGTTTATTCGACCGCAGACTGCTGGAGTCGTCTCAGACAGGCGAAATATTATTCCAGCACTGGTGGTGAATATTTGAGTTTGCTTTTGAGCAGGTTTATTTTGGTGCCAAATATAAAAAGAGTAAACCACAGAGGTCTCTCCAGTGACCTTCCTTGTCGTAGACTGGGCATTTTCACTGCCTCATTTCAGCGGCAGCGATAACATGCTGGCCTCTATCTCGGAGTTGCAGTGTCTACCACCTGGTTGGATATTCGCTGAATTTCTAAAGCTTTGTGCACATTAAAGAACAGTGAGGGTTTTAGCTGCCCCAGACACATTTGATGGATCAGATATCATAATGGTGAGCTGTCTCAGACATCCTCATAATTTCAAACATTTTGATTTTCCCTGGCCCACAAGGGCAAACGTGCCAAAACATTTCCATTAGGAGAAATGCACTCCAGTTTCAGAAATGATGCCAATTCAAAAACACATACAAAAATCCAAACAAATACAACAATGGAATAAGAGTGCAAGTAAAAAACTCTGCTGCAGGAAGCAGAAGCATATAACTTATTATTAGGCTGCAAATATACACAGAAGCCAAAAACAAAAGTAACAGAGAAATGTGCTTTTCCCTCAGCTCGATCTTTGGCCTGAGCAAGGAGACCAAACTGTGTCTATGGTCTCACTTTTGGCTACACTTGTGAACTGGACAAAGTTGCCATTTATCCGACAAAAGCAATGTGCTTTTCTACACTTTGACGAGTGGAAGAAGCATTAGGTCGTTTAAAACATTACTCATTTAGCCTCTGACTATTAAGCTAGCTTACTTGCCAATTCCACTATGTTTTAATGCTAGGCTAGCTACAGAAAGGAAGCTAAACAACGAGTTGGCCTGGTTCTGCTTCAGGCCTGCCGCTTCAAGTAATTACTTTGCCAGGAGGAGAGCAGATGGGAGACAGACAGAGACGGGCAGGCTAGCTAGCTAACTAGCCTAACCAGCATGTTTGCTGTTGGTGTATTTGTTTTTTATTTGCAGCACATTTCTGTTGTTGTATTTATTTGGGATTTTTATACATATTTTGGAAATGGCATTGTTTCTGAAGTTGCAGCATATGTCTTATGACTAAAACGTTTTGGGCCATTGTAGTGCATTACTCAATTGTACGCACCAATACTTTATAAAACAGGAAACTTAAACACAGAGGTATGATCCATTTCCACAGATGTGTACCTGCTGCGGAGCTTTCCCTACATGCACTCCTTGAAAGGCATGAAACCATAGAGCACAAGTCGCCACAACAGTTCAGGAGACAGTCCTGTTGTGACACATCAGTGCCAATTACTGAGCAGTCTTGTTATCCTTTCAATTAACAGTGTGTCACTGCATTGAAGCTAAAGGAATGGGGAAAGAAAGGTCATTTACCCATGAGTATGTGGTCCCTCAAGTAAAGTTTGCAAAGCTTAATTATTCCAATTAGCACTCTCAGGGTTCAATGTCATACACTTTGTCAACAAAGTTTTCAATTAAGCGCCATTAAGCCACAGTGTGTGGGTGAACTGGAACAGATTATCAAGCTGAACTATGATAAACAACACACAGAAGTCAAGCAGTCATTAACCATCATTAACACATCGAGTGAGAGAGCCACATCCCCATCATTAATTGTGATTAATAAAGATTTAATGAATGTAGGCCTACTAAATGTGTGGGCTGAGTTTTACTGTGATGAATTGGTGGAAGAGTGACAGCTTTAAGTGAGAGAGCTTAGACAAAGACAGTGAGAGAGAGAGAGTGAGAGAGAGAGAGAGAGAGAGAGAGATCGG
>CAFUXE010000015.1:850028-860195 GCA_903364295.1 Serranus cabrilla | reverse complement strand
CACACACACACACACACACACAGAAACAGACACGATGCACTTGCACTCTGGCAATGGCTTCTTCCAAACAAACAAAGTGGTTGAAAACGATGAAGTTGTAGCAGTCTGTCTATTTCTACAGACATTGCCCTTCTCTCTTTCTCTCCAAAGTGTCAAAGCAAATAAATTCTTTTTCATCTCTCTTATTACCTCCAAGGACCTGCAGATTGTAAACACCTCTCAAATATGCAGAAGGCACACACTCACTAATACACAGACACATAAAGTAAGTACTCCTCTAAAGTTGCAGATTTTCTCTCCAATTACATCACACAATCACAAACGATTTGGATCTTGATCGATTACTGGCGTATTTATGTGCCATCTCGCATGTTTGTGTTCTCTTTAGAGTAATTAATTTTCTTTATTTTATTGTTATCAAGATTTATTTACAGAGGGCATTTCATTGAGATAAAGATCTCTTTTGCAAACGGGACCTAAGAACAAATCAGACACACACTCCCACACATTAATTAACACAATCAAAAATATCATTAACGACATCAGCAAGTAAAACTTTAAAGTCCCTCAAAGGAACAAGCGTAGCTAACTTTAAATTGTTTTGGAATACATTATAGAAGTGCAAATTATCCATAAATCCATTATAGATAATATAATGGATGCTTTTTTTCAGTTTTGATGGAAAAAACTTAAGAATGTAATAACTTCACACCGCTTTCCTGTATGCTATATCAACCAAATAACCACTGTGAGTATCGATAAAATGAGTAAATTAACAGCTGAGCTCTGGTGAAATCCATATGTTTGGTTGTTTGGGAGTTTAAAATGAGCCCAAAGAAGACCTGAAGTGTGATCGAGTCATGGAATACATGATGGCACCATCAGTATATCTGAGAGTTGTAGACTTAATTTAATGAATGTGTAGTGTAAATACAAGGGGGACCCAAAATCGATCCCTGTGGGGCACCTTTCTGAGTAATTCATGGGGCTTGATTTGCAAACAGTTACATTAAGAGTCTGAAATCTGCCTGAAAGTTATGAGGAACAGCTTTAAGAAGAATTCAAACCCATAAAATCAACTTATCTAACAAAGTGTTGTAGTAAAGTAAATCAAAAGCCTTACACAGATCTTGCTATGGGATGTGTTCCTCTAAAACAAAGACAACAAAGCCTGAGGCTGTAGTCAATATTTTTCCTCTGACATATCATGGCAAGACATGAAACATTAGTTGCAAGAAGACAAAAGAAATGCCTGACAGAGTATACTGATATTGAACTACAGTATCTTTACCCTGAGACTGTGATGTCTGACTCCTGTGCCCACACTGGCATCTGAGAAGGGTAAGGCAGGCTTAGCAGATGCTGGCTGCTTATATAATTCCTCCCATTAGTCTAGTGGTTTTTGGCTGCCTTTTGCTCCATCTACCCTGCGCTGTGTGTTACTGCTTTAGAAATAGCCTTTTTAGTGGATGAGATCCATATACAGCATCCACTGATGAGAACAACATCATGCCCGTGTCATTTCTGTAGATATTGCAGTCTGTGTCATTTGGAAGACGCTTGGGCTTGTACACTTGTTCCACCACATTTCCCCTCAGTATTTTGGAAAGGTGCCGTCGCAGCATTCTGAGCTTGTTGCTGCAGACAGAGATTGCGATTGACTGCTTGAAAATTTCACAGCACCCATTTTTTGGCAACTATTAAAGTAAAAGAAATCCCCTCTCCCACTGGTCTGTCTAAGCAAGACTAGAGGAGTGTCAATAACTGTGATAACCAAGCAAGCCACTGCAAAAACAGTGTACATTTGGATGTAATCTACATTTGAATCACTTATATTGAAGTTGATTATGGTTTGCTCAAATGCAGTGGTGTGTGGTCTAGTTATTGTGGGGAAAAATACCATCTAACCCAGTAAACTATTAGTTTACTTTTTCAACAACGGAGATGCACCAGTAAACAATCCTAATCATCAAGTTTCCAGACTTGTCATGACCAGGCCACCAAAGATAATCATGTCTCATGTCTCTGTGTGATGTCAGGGCACGGACGGCTAATACAGTTCCTGTTAAACCACGTCTTTGTGCTTAATTAATCTGCATAATACAGAATGTCAGAATGAAAAATAAAACACAGCAAAGAAAAACAAAACAATTATACCTCTGTGATTATTTTTTTCTCCTGATAATTTCTGTGTCTGTTTTTGTTTGAACCACAGGGACCAGTATGAGTAAACTGTTTGAAACTGTCTTCCCGAGAGTGTGACATTGCCCCTGAAATAATAGGAGGGAATTGGAAACATGGCCTGTCAATTAATTGCTTGTTTATTTTAATAACAGCCATGATAGGCAATATTCTGAAGCGCAACGCTCCACCGGATATGGAGCTGTAAACAGACAGGCCGAGTCACTCACACACTCTGTAAAGCTCACACAGTTTGTCCCATGCACATAAAAATGTGTTTCTGACTCTTAACACATACACACACACAGACACAGACACAGACACACACATAAAACAACACTGACAGACTATTTTACATAATATAAATAATGACAACCTAATGAAGACATGAGACATTTCTGTTTTTCCCTCCTCTTGAAATGATCGTATGCTTCACGACAAATAAAGCCAACATTATTCTCTGTTGAGTCTCAAGCAATCCTTATGTGGCCTTCACAGACACTCTTTACCTCATATGACTGCACCTGCAATCTGGTGATGTGGTTTATATCGCAGCACTGCATTAAAAATGAATGCAAACAAACAAACAAGGACACTCAGCACTGCAGAAGCACGGCACAGACAGCAGCTCAGAGCTGAGACGAGATGAATGAATGACCTTTGTCTGCAGGCATCACAATTCTCCTGATAGCCATAAAGGACCAGATAAATAGTGAATGAGTGAATAAATTAATGAATTGCGGTGCTTTCCTGCTTCATGACATACTTTGATAGATAAACCCCCCGCTGTGTGCTCTCCAGCAGCAAGGTAAACAGCTGGGATCAGTTTAGATACATCTACACTGTCTGCTGCTGACTTATTTGTGAGGCCATGTTGTCAGACTCACTTTACTTCAATGCGGACCAGTGGTTCATGCTGAGGTTAAGCAAGCTCGCTGCACACAAGTTGTGAAAGTGCCATTCGCCTCTTTCCTCTGGAAGAAAGATGTACAATTTAATCTGCTATTTACTTGTGGTTTGACCTAGAGAGCAGATCTGTCAAACAGGAAGAGGAGCAAACTTTATGGGAGTGGCCACTTTTTATTCGACTGAAATGAATTTGGAGCAGTAAAACTTACATGACCTCCTCTGAAAGAGGAGAATATATATGAATGCATGTTTTTTTCACAAAGTAAGGCTTATCTCTGAACTTGAAGATAATATGACTGAGATAAACAGTAAGGAACAAAAATGTGCGTGTGAAACATGTCCTTTGAATAACAAATAAAATGCAGTGATGGATGCAGCTGACTGTTTACGACTCTTACCTCTGGGAGAAAATGTCCCTGTAGGGGCTGCCGTGCTGCATAGCGATACCATATCCACGGTCCGGTGCGTTGCTGCTGACAGTGTAGAACGAGCAGTCCTCATCATTATTAGCAACGTACTCCAGCACTGCTGCATCCCACACAAAGCCAAATCGCCCGTACTTCACCTGAAAGATAAACATACACACAGTTAATAATATTCAGACAGGAGCATCTTGGCCGCAGGTTTTACAGGTGAAGTACAACAACATAATATTGACTTGTGGAACTGTTTATTTAAGAGATCCTCTAGCTTTTCCTCGAGAAAATTCACCTATTTAAAAATGTATTTGCTTTTGCAAAATCACTTTCCAGTTTAACAAACATAAGTGGAGGCATATTTTTCCAGTTATTGACTGATATATTTGAAAAGTTGTTCAAAAGAATTTTACTCCCAGCAACATTTTATATGCACAGACATTCCCTTATTATGAAAGCAACATTACATGATGATTTTACCTTCATCTTAAACAGCTTCAACATTTTTTCATGATGCCACACTGACTGATTTATGGAGTTTCCTGATGGACAGAATGATTTACCTGTTGCTACAGTAACGCTAACCGCTAACTACAGCATGAGACTGAAGAGGAGTAATAAGTAATGTGATTGCGACAAATGGAAGACAGCGGGGTAGAAGTGGATTGCACTCTGAAACTGGTGTGCTAAAACACTTATGATGTTGCTTTAAATTTCTACTTACACTGTCTCTATATTTAACCCATAAAACAGGACATAGGACGACAACTTGACTGTGTAACATTCCCCCCAGACTGTAGCTGCACACGTGTTGATGGCATTTTTATTGCACTCTATGTGGGTTTGTGTTGAATATATATTACATATTTATGTGCATGCCCTTGTTTCGTACGTGTGGGCAAACTGTAGATGTGTGTGTGTGTGTGTGCTTGGAGCTTGGTTAAAGTTATTCGAGGTGAGAATCACAGTTATATTTTAAGAGAATTTCAGTTGCCTGTTGTTAACATGGCTTCACGTTAACATTCCATAAATCTTTATATTCACATGAAAAATAAAGAGTGGAGAATAAACAACCTGGCTGTGAAATTCACATCCTCAACACCTATTCTGACAATTCACTCACATAAACACACACACACACGCACACACACTTTTCTGCTAACACATTATTTTGGATTTGGTGTGTCATTAACTTTAATGGAGCTTTATGAAATTTTCAAACCCCTCTGTCTTCACGCCGTGTGCTTGTGAGAGTGTGGATGTGGATGTGTGTCACCTCAGTTGGCCTGTGTGTGATGACTAATGTCTGAGAACCGACAAGAGCCTCTGATTGGGTAATTTCACAGTCAGTAGTCCTCTGAAGTGTGTGTCTGTGTGTGAGTGTGTGTGTTCATGTGTGTGCACGTATGTCTGTGCAATAATTCACTGCAGGGCATCAGAATGGCTCATTGTGCTCTTTACAACCTTAAAAAGAGTGGAAAGAGCACTTTATTACTTCGAAGAATAATTTTATGGCTTTTCATTATTGCTTTTGAATGGAAAGATTATGGGCTTTGTGGAAAGGAAATTAGTAAAAAATCTGTTTCAAAAGCTCCCAATTGTACATTAAGGATTCTCGCTATTTGTGTGAAAGAATTATTATGCACAGTATGTATGTGGTGACCTCTGATGTCAGCCACACTGAAAAGACAACAAAGCTGCACTGATCTCATTAACATAATGCTTTAGAATCCAGACACTTCACATCTCAAGTATACAAATTCCCACAATGGAACAAAAAAGTGTCCATACCATGTTTACTACCTTTTTGGGGCAAAACTTTTTTTTGTTGTTGCGGTCAGACATCAAACAACACAGATGCCCAAACATGTATAAGTATTGGTCAAGTTTCAAGAGGTTTTTGACAAATACAAGTGAAGACGATGACACGATGTCAGTGTCTCAGGACTCAATTCACAAACATAATTGTTGAGTTTTCTTGACACACAACTTCAGCTTGGCAGCACAGAAAATCTATACAATCACCACAGTTTCAATGTGTGCAGTCAAGATTAGTGTCAACCGTTCAGTATCTGACCAAATGTAAATTATGATCTCTCCTTCTGTTCCTGAATTATGGTGTTCAAAAGTCGCAGTGAAGTTGACCTTTGACCATTTTGATACGAAATGCATCAAATCACATAATTTTATCCTATTTGACATTTCTGAGACGTTCTCTCATAATTTATACGTTGATTCCAGACTTACTGCCAAAAAAAAAAATATTGGCCTTTGACATTTAACTACTAGAATCTAATCAGTATCAGTGATCATCCGTGATTCAAATAAGATGTTTGTGCCAATTTAATAAAAAAAAAAAAAAAATGTTTTAAGAAAAAGTTACTCCTGAGATATAGCATGCTCAAAAATGGGACGTATGGACGCCACACAAAAACATAATTCTTGCAGCCATGGCTGGCAGCGCATTATAATAACCCAGGCATAATAATTTCCCCTTTCAAAGCTGTGTTTACCAAAACAACAGATTTAGTTGTTAAACAGTCCCTGTATTATTAAAAAGCCTGTCATTCAAGCTAAGAGTCATAACAACTTCCAATTATGTCTTTTGAATTTTGTTGTGGAGGTGACACTTTAGCTTATATTTGAATCACAGCAAAAAAAATAAATAAATAAGTGTTTGTAAGGATTTAAAAGCACTTATGTGTTGATGTCTTTCAGAAGCAAGGACAGGCTGGAATTAATGTGTTTACACCGACTCATGAGCCACTTTACAGGAAGTTGTATGGAGAAGAAAATAACTCAGACTTTGACATAAACTTTGTTTAAATCGCCCCATGTGAAAAGAAAAAAAGATCACATGCGGAAAAATACAAAAATAGTACAAAATAGAGTCTATATATAGTGATATATTAGATGGAGAGAATGACAGTGGAGACGGTAATAACTTACCGTTTCCCATAATAACTCTTGTTATTCTGTGTCACACTGAATATGTGTGAAAAAGGGCCTCAGGCTTAAAGTACCCCTGTGATATTAAGCATGACCCCTCTGGATTATCTCATGAGGCTGTCTTTCAGAGCCTGTAGTGAATATGATGGTATCATGAAACTCGAGGCCCTGAGGAATCACTGGTGCCAACATGTCATGATATCTTGTGGGCAGAGGGGGATAAATGATGCTCCACAGTTGGGCTAAATTTTGCTCAGGAAAATAATGGTATGGCCATTTTCATAGGGGTCCCTTGACCTCCGACCTCAGAATATCTGAATGAAAATGGGCTCTGTGGGCAGTCTAAGGTGATAATCCCATGAAGTTTTCCTCATGGAGTATAAATGTGTCATTCTCTATATAGCTATAAACTATAAAATGAGACTCTTGCGGATTAATTGAGACCGATAGTATTGATGCGTACTCCCTCATCGACTTGCTGGTTACGTAATTGGCCACTGAAATGTAAAGTTGGGTTGTGTCCAAACGCACTATGCCCACTCAAATGTATGGGATTACTGGCTACTTCGCCGCACCACCGTATCTGGTCTGAATGCGGCCTTATAGTTCTTCTAGCACATTGTGTCTTCTTGAAACTTTAATCCAATTAAAGTAGGCTCAATAAAATAATAATTATAGCAATGCCAACATGGCACACAATCACATAAAAAGGAATTATCCCTACAATGAAAATGATGCTGGAGCCTGTGAAGGGAGATTCTCTCGCCTGCAGCTGCAGCTGTGTTTCATAAACAGAGACAATGTCGCTGTGAATGGGGAGTGCTTGATTTGATGTACCAGAACAAGCACTCTACATGCAAAGCATCAGTTTAATATTGGCTCAAGTTTGATTAATTACTGAAGACAAAATCATGATCAGGAGGGTGCCATGAAAGTGATGTGCTGAAGGTCAGCCTGCCCTGTCTGCTGTGCTACCTCAGATTGTGATAATGATTATCTGCAGCATGAAAAGATTTCAACTTTCTTTCAGCTGGGAACTTTGGAGATGAAAAACAAGGTTATGGCCCAGAGCAGTTTGGGAAAGCCTTTACTATTCTCTTTGCCTGCCCATCCCTCACAGTATGTTAAAGGTACTTGCACTTGGTTTGGTATTTCTCTTTTTCCTTGCTGCTTCTTTTCCGACTTATTAACAATACTACTGCTTTCCAAGTGTCTGACACACATTGCTCCTCTCCCTGAGGACTGCAGCCTGCCTAAGTCCAAACGATGAAAGGGAAAGTGAGCAGCATTCAAGAAACAGGGTAGACACTTAAAGTGCGCCTTCTATTCGTGGCGGTGGGAAAACGTAAGGTCACTGGCACACAAGATGGATGAGCTCTCCTGTTTGGTATGGACTCAGTGGGATTATCTAGGCAAGGCAGCTTTATGTGCTTCACAGGCTGCATTTGCATGCACAGCGGAACTTGGCAATAGGCTCCAATTAAGGTGTTCTCTGGGTTAAACTGTTTACATGCACCTTTGACACCCTGCGATTGAGACTCCGTAGTTCCACTTAAACTAATATTCCTGAGGATAAAATGTACAAGCAAACCAGGAAAAAGAACTACAGATATGTAAAGATATGTCCACTATCAACCTCCTGCTTCTTTAGGCTTTCAAAATAAAAGGGAAGCATTCATGATCCCAATAGTAATGCTGCTTCCTGGCAGGCTTTTGTTGATGCTGAAATATGTATTTTAACTTTGTATCACCCTGGACCCATGGAGGAAAGACCTCATTTGTACAGCAGCTGAGTAACATAACTGAGCAACACAAAAACTTGACTGGGAGTTCAAATCAAAAATCTTTAAGCTGTCTAGATCAGAGCCGCTTTAATACCTTGCCAGAGATGACAGTAAAGAAGTTAAAGGTGTTTACAGGTCACAGGAGCTATTTAGAAAGTGGAGTACAGTATGACCTGGATTCTGTACAGTATGTGCCAGTAAAAGTGTGTCGAAATGTTCTTGCATCAATATGCATCAGCACAGAAGCAGGTTACTTTAGAACAGGTTGGTTCTGAAAATGTAAAAATAGTGACAGGGATTTGGCTACAGGAGAAAGCAACAGACTCTGTAATCACTCCAGGGAGTTTATGTGCTGGTACAGTATGAATAGATCGAGGTAAACACAGCTGTAAAACAGGAGGGGGAGGTTGGGGTATTTTTGGCACATTACTATAGTGTATTTACTGTTTTACCTGGCATCACCAGTTCACACATCAGCATAGGGCGGATACTGAATCTGACATTTTTGGGCTGAAAATCAATATTACCATCACTGGATTGTGTAAGTGAGGCTATATGTAGTATTTATCCACAGTCAGTGTATCGCCTACAGTAGATGACAGTCGGCACACCCCCAGTTTTGAAAAGAAGGCAGGAGTACTGGCGCAGAAGCTAAAACAGTATTGGATGGAGCCATCTACAAAAAGGCCCACCTAAAACAAATCAATGGCAGCATAAATGCACACTATATTTATAATACTTTTTAACCACTTATCTTTGCCCTCAGACACTGTTTTCCAACAGGGAATGAAAGCTGTTATATTCACCTGATTTCTTCAAAGCCACCAGACTCCCCCGACAAAATCTGTAAATTTACCAAGCAGAAAGCCTTTGGTATTGATTTTTTAAGTGGGCCTTTTATGTGGCTAAAATACATTTTACTGCTTCCCTTGTCCACATAAGTACATCTTTGGATTAGTACCTCATACAACCCCGCTTCAAGAAACCTGAACTGACCCTTTAAGATAATTCACGTTCATTGTGAATTGTTTTTATGGTGAAAGGAGGTTTCTCTTGAACAATGTTATGTTCTTGTTATATTGTCATTTTTGTACACTATGTCACAAAAAGTTTCTGTGCCGTAAAAACTATACACAGACAACAACATTGACAGAGGTGGCTGTGAGTTTCCTTAAGGTCAAGCCACAAAACAACAAACTTGAACACTTGTCTCAGCAGAGTTAAGTGATTTTCAGACAGATGTCTTTTTCTTCCTGCTCTGCAGCTGGCTAATGCATCTGGTGCCTTGATCAAATCTAAAAGTGGTAGCTCATTCTCAAAGGAGGGGATGTCCAATAATGGAAGAGAACAGTGTGTCTCTCACTGTAACATTGTTCTCCGCCCTCAAACAAAAGCCTCAATCGATAAATCCAAGAAGACTCTGTGAATACAGCCCACTAGTGGGCTATGTTCACAAGGTATTTTAAATGGCGGATTTGTAAAACCTCCTATCATCATACAAATGGGAGGCAAGAGAGAAGTTATTGCATTTCCCCGCTCTCATTAGATAGCATCCAATGAACTTTTTAGCACTTTTATTTGCAGGTGCATTTGAGAATTGCTATCAAATCTTTGAGTCCTGCATAGAATACGTGTGGTTGTATTTATAAGGTTTTCCTCAAGTGGACCCTTCATTAAACGTGGTCAGTCTGAGGTTTAAGCCTGCTTGGAAATGTCTGTGCTCTGAGATACGGTTATCATGCAACTGCAGTATGTATATGTGAGCGACACTCTTACCTCAGTCACTCTGCACACCTCAAATATGTACTTCATCTTTCTCACACACACAAACACACTTTTACTCCGTGTCCAGGGTTCTGCCAGAGTAATTATCAAAAGCTATTTTCCTCAGAAACACTGAGACACTTTGGCAACAATCAGTCACACAC